>JBBPBX010052418.1:0-11905 GCA_038048925.1 Garcialebias charrua
TTTACATTTCCTTTACTCTTTGCAGCAAACAAATCAAATCAGAAGCAAAATATAAAATAAAATTTCATGCTCAATTCATTTACAAAATCTCAAGAAAAAATAAAAATAAATAAAAAGCGCATCACCACTGACCTTGGCTTTCCAGTCTTTCACATCCAGTACAACCTTTCCACACTGCATCTCATTTTAATGTCTGGTATGAAATTTAAAGTGTTTTTAATTTGCTCTCTTTTGCAAGTAAGAAAATTGCCCTGAAGTGAACCTAAATCCATTTGATGTCCCTTCCAAGACATTCAAAAATGTTAACTAGCCCAGCAGTTGACCTTGTCAGCATAATGTTATTCAGGATTTCATTTACAGTTAAGACTCTGTGATTTCTGAAGAGCAAATGGATTCTGCGCACATATCTGAGAACTGGAAATAAGATGATTATGGAGCTTAGAGCAGCCATTGTAGGTAAACCGAATTGACTCGGGCTTAGCCCATGAAGTCTGACACCTCACAATCACAATCCAGGTGGTGCTGGTTCAGATCTAGCAACATGCAGAGCTATGGTATTAACTTTAATGTAGAGTTTTGGTAGAAAATACGCTTATAGTAAAATCATACAGCTGGACTCAGAGATAAAGGATAATACATTAAAATGTGTGGAATCATGTTTACATTTGCTGGTCAGTTTTATTAGTGAAAGACCACTTTTATGAAATGCTTATTACTTTTATTTACAAATATGAATTAAGTAATCTTGCAAATAATAACTAAGTGAATCTTAATTGCAAACTGTTGTTCCGCAAGTTAGATTTACATACTGCACTGATTAGCATCTTGCCTTTTTGATTGCTGACTGTCATGAATACATCCAAAAACTCCTGAACATTTTTTTTATCTTCAGGATTTTTCCAAAAAATTAAAGATTGCTTGCATGTTAAATGTTACAAATGCTTTGGCATGTGTTTTGTAATATTGTTTAAAAACACATGTATATATAATTAAAGCCATGGTCGAGCATCATCCAGGCAAAAAAAAACAAACATGTATGTAGTGATACAACCTTGAGTTTGAAGCACATCTCTGATCGTTCTCAGTAATGAACTTTTTGGGAGTTATTCCTGAAGGGACAATAATACTTTTATTACTTTTAAATTGAATCAAACATCATAAATTAAGTCATCCAGAGACTTCTTTTAATTTGTGTTAATTCAAATGTCATCAATGAATAACTTGTGTTATTTGTATAAGCATTAGTGCATTTAATGTTTGATAGTCAAGGACTATTTAATTCAAACTGGACATTTCCTCAAAATGTTGTACATGAAGGATTTCTCCTCTCGAACTTGCATGGGAAGATAAAAGGAACACTTTATCTTTTTCATTTAGTTTGAAAACAGGACAACAAGAGACATTTCGTTTTTGTCCTTAAATAATCAAGATTAATAATATCTGTTTTTGCTATTATCATTAATAGGTCCCATATGTGATGCTTAATGACGTTGTTTTTAATCAAACCAACAGTATTTTGTTAAAGTGTTAAAGCAAAGGAATCAGTTTTATCATAAAATGCTGACATCTGAAACTAACACTTTATCTTTCTGACAAACTAATCTTTTGACCCCCTTTCAACGTGTTGATGTCATCCTCACATCAACTTATGATGCCATTCGGCCAATCAGAAAACAACACATTTTCTGGGTCACGTCTCAGTTAAAACCTTCACATCTTACTTCTCTCTCGAGTAGTTGCTGGAAGAAAGTTGACATGAATTGACTTTCTCTTTGAAGCTGAGAACTTGGACCAAGCGTCAACGGTCCAGTTCAACAGCCGAATTAATAGCAAGACTGCTGTTAACTCACCTGAGCTTCTAAGCTCCGACCACAATGAGTGTTCACATCCAAGAACACTTTTACTCTTGAAACATCAACCAGACTGCCGTTACTTCAGTGGGTCAAAGGCGGACGTGAGAAGCTACAATCTAAACAGACTGACCTCTCCGGACTTCAAGGATCGATCCATTCTTGGTAGACCGTCAAAAGGTAACGAGTCGCTGATTGTTTACACACCGGACATACGGTACGTCCAGCTGGAGATCGCACGGGGAACGTGTCATGTTCTGGTTATAAACATTCAAGATAGTTCACCCCTTCTTTTCCACCTTTCCTCCTTCTTATGCTAAAAACTTCCCTTTAAACTTTATCTGTTGTCAGCAACAAACTAAGTTAAGAGTACCTGCAGAAGAAGTAATGTCATCTTTTACTTGTCTGTTGTTCAAAATTTAAATCTATGAACAGTTAATTATAGGAAATTCGATCGATCCAAACATGTACAAATGTGTGATGTAATGTAATGATTTGTTAATTAAATGATTCAGTTCATAAACTGACGTTTCATATCTTTACATTCTCACCTCCAAGGTATAGAATTATTGGTATTAAGCTGAAAAAGAGAGAACTCGTTTAATTGATGGTAAGTTTGGGTCAGATAAAATCTACTCAAATCTTTCATCTGGAATATTGTACAAATCAGCAAAACTGACTAGTATAATATCCCTACATAATGGTGGCCTCGTACAGTCTCTAAAAAGTTTGATATTTAGTATTTCTGTACTTTGAATGTTGGCATAATTCTGTCCAAGTTTTTAGACTCTGAAAAAGGATAGTTTTTTGGCTGGGTAAGTGTGTCAAGCTGCAGGAAACTGCTGGTTAATGCCACTTGTAGCTGAGGATTTGTCTTTACTCAATTTTTAAACGTTTGTTGAAGTTTTTGGGTTAAAATTTGATGTTGCTGTGTGGTTCTGCGTTCTGAGTCGTTTGGACTCTTTGCTGACGTGTCACAGATAAAAGCGCATCTACGTTTGACCGCCGTGTCAAAACTGTGCCTATAAGAGCTTCATGGTTCATCTGAAAATTGCTGTCGAGTGGTATCGTTACATTTTAAGCAGGAATAATAGCATCTTGTAGTCTGAAGCTGTCGGATCGAGGTTCTGGTCCCGGTCCATTTAGCTCTGACGTGTTGCTGTACGGAAAAAGTCCGTGTTGGCGACATTTATCTTGCTATTTTTACTGGGCGCAGCTTGGTAAAACTGTTCTGATGTGAAACGATTTGTTCACGGAATTTTTGTGGTGAATTTTAGCGTTTTATGAGTTGAAAAAGAGTATGTTTGATAAGCTATATGCTGACGCTACGTTCATAACATATTTTGTCATGCTGTGGTTTCAATGTGATCACGTGATACGCACTTGATCGACAAATTTCAGTTTTGTTCACACAATTCTGACAGATTATCGGGCTCGTTTCGTTTCTTTTGCATGCAATATCGTCAGAAACTGTTTAAACGTGGTGTTTTGAGATATTTACAAGTGTTTTAGACCGAGTAAAGAGCCCGTTCGTACAAAATTCCAACGGTACGTCAAAGTCCGTGAAGGCATCACGTACGACACATGTCACCGGAAGTGACGTGACCCCAATAGAGAAAAAAAAGGAAAAAGATCGTTTATTTTTATATCTAAAAGTTCACAGAACTTGTTCTAAACATTTTAATCAAATCAATTAGTTTCTTGAAAGAACGTTTGTTTAAGCGATTGTCAGATCCAGGCTAAAACTCATCCAAAAAATTTATTTTTCACCGTGTTCGTTTTCCAGCTAATGGAATTAGCGGTAGTCAACGTGGCCTTAGAGTCAACAGCGCCTCTATTGCGGCCGGAATGAGTAATTACAGTCACATTGTGGTAAATTTAAGCTTTGAAAACCTGCAATCTGCTGGTTTAAAAGAATGAGAACAGGAAACATTTACACAGAATAGATGCTAAAACCTGCATGTATTTTAAAACATCTGTTAAAGTTATTCTGTGCACTCCAGTTTATTTTAAATAAAAAAATATTTAAAATAACAAACAAGAAATCCTATTTTCACTCCTGATAACTGTCAAAATACAGCAACAAAACAGTTTCACTGAAACTGAAAAACATTCTTTTAAGGCATGATGGAGCAGCTTCCTGGGAACATTTTAGTGTGAATATTGCATGTATTTCAAATCTTTTAAAAAGCGTTTGAGTAAGTAAAACTGAAATCATGCTTGGATTAGTTAGTAACTGTTGTTAAAAAATAAGTTCTATTTAAAGTTAACACTGCTTGCATTTAACTTTTTCAAGTTCATTAAGGGTAAAGCCTGAAAGGAAGGTACTTATGAATAAGGATACTTATTACACAGTGAAACACTTAAACCAGAAAGCTGGTTAGTTTGATTGACTCACCGTTAAACTGAAAGAAAAGATTTATTTGCACACATTAAATTAAGAACCGTCTTGTTGATTTTTCACAAGAATCAATACAAAGATGGAAGTTCAAAAAGTTGCGCGTCCAAGGTTTAGGAAGTATGAGCATCTTGTTGACTCATACAACAAAGGGTGCCAACTGGAACCCCCAAGCCAAGGACCTGCTCCCCCTGCACCTCGCACAGAGAGAGAATCTGTCTCAAAGCATGGTGACTACTCAGCTGCTCTTAATGTCTTGCAGAAAAAAGGTGAACATCCTTTGATGTATTTTGACAGGATTCTCCAGGCGTACTCAGGTGACATAAAGGAACCGGGCCTGGAAGAACAGGTACTTTTCAGGGTTGCTTTCAGCAAAAATCTCCTCCCTGAGATAAGATCTGAGCTGTGCACCATGGGTTTGTATAAAAAGCAAACCATGGAAGAAATAAAACAGTGTGCTGTCAATGTTTTCGAGACTCACCTGCAAAGCAAGACACCCTTACAGGTGTCCCCAGGTGAGTTGGAAGAAACTCATGCTAAGCATGGTGGATGCCTAGCTGCAAAGCACATCTTGCAAGAGAAAGATGAACACCCATTACTGTTCTGTGATAGAATTAAAAAAAGCATATTTTGGTGATCGAAATGAACCAGAAATGCAGGAAGAGGAAAATTTTAAACTTCTTTTCAGCTTCAATCTCCACCCTACGCTGAGAAAAAGTTTAGGCCTCACGTGTTATTACAAAAACACCATCGGTGAAATAAAAGAGTGTGCTATAAATGCCTTTGAAGCTCACATGCAAAGCAAAACACCCTCAGAGGTGTGCCCAGGTCAAATGGTCAAACCCCAGTCACTAAAAATAGAAGAGGTTCCCTCTCCTACGGAAAGCGAGGATAATCAAGATATTCAAACCAACAAACAACAGAATGTTGGTGCCAACTGGAACAGTGACTCAAAGTGGTTTAAACGGAGCTCTGCTCATGTAGCTACTCAGATAGATGAATCTGAGACAGGCACAACACCACAAAAGGGAGATGTCCGCTCTACGAAAAACCCAAAGAGGTTTGTTCAGAGCCAAGGACTTGCTCCTCCTCCTGCACCTCGAATGCAACAGTTGAGACATGCAAGGAGTCACAAATGCTCCAGAAAAAAGGCACAACACCTCTGCGCTCGGAAGAGACAGAGGAAGTAAGTTGTTTGTTAGAAGATTTGAATGTTACAGTGGTTGACCAACCTGATACAATGAGTGGCATTATCATTGATAATAACACAAACATCATTGTCCAACCTGGTGGAGCGATGTGCAGCACTGTCTTTCACAAAAACTCAGAGCACACAGCTTTCAACAATAATAACATTGAGGACAATAACAACAACATTGCCAAAGAAGCTGACAGCGAACAAAATGCTGACAGTCAACAAGATCCTGAAGGTCATGACACTGTCTGTCTAACAGATGGTACCACAGAAGGCACGGGTGACTCCCCAACCGAGAGCACAAGCCCGGTAAGTGAACCTTCAAATACAGGTGAGGCAGAAGAGACACAACAGTTGGACCCAACCCTGGCCCAACAAGAGAACCTACTCTGCGAGCTGACACATTCAGCACTCACTGAACACTACCTGCCTCAGGTAGAACAAGGTGTAGAGATCCAAGGATCCCACACCGATGATGCTGACAGTCCGGAAAATGACAGTCGACAAGACGTTGACAGTCAACAGGACATTGTCTTTACAGATTGCGAGGACCCCTCATCAGACGAAGGGGGGAGACACTCGCACACCAACAACAGTGACCCGTCGCAGTCTGAACAATCAGACACACCTGCGACTGCGCCGACAGTTGTGACACACCTGAATTACACAGAAAGAGGTAAACGTAAGAAGAAACGTTGGCCGAAACCTATAAGGGTCCTGTGTACGGTTCCCGATAAGCTGCGCAAACAGCTTAGACTAAACAAAGGCATCCTAACTCGTGCACATGGACGGACGTCCTCACCTGTGTGAGTGGTCCCCCATGACCACAGGGGGGTGATGTTAGGTCATGCTCAAGACAAAGACAAAGATTTCAATAACCCCACAAACAACATAGATCTTGCAAACTCACAGACTTCATGGGAAATTAAGGTCGTCCAAGCACACAATAGTAAATAAACTGAACAGTTTAAACTATATTAGTTGCTAAAAGAAACAGCTCCAACTAGAACTTAGAAACGCTAAGTCTAAACACCCACAACAAAAACTAACTTTAACAACCGTTTAAATCTGCGGGATTTAATTGACATCGGTTATAAAGCTAAGATCTGTTTTTATTGTGTGATATGCGTTGGAATTTGACGACAAGAGTGAGTTGAAGCAGTGATACGTTGTTTTTTAGTTGCTTAATTGCTACTTTTGTTGTTATTGAAACTTGGTATTGTTTTCTGAACACTCCCAGCCAAAAGAGGTTTTTATTAATGATAAGTTAAAGACTTAAACGGATTTAACTATGCCAACATGCAGTTTTCATTTTGTTAAACCTCAGTCGATGAAGAGTCAATGTAGTTTATAGCTACTTTAGGTACCATAAACTACACTGGCCTCGTAATTTCTAAATTGAACCGATTCGATCGTTTCTATTCTAGATCATCTATTCATTTTGATGAGTCTCGCCATAGACTTCAAAATTTATAGGGAATACCAAATCCTACGTCGTCGTCTTAAAGGACAACAGACATTTAGACCAAACTATATTTTCTTTTCTATCTTAGTTTAACTTTAAGCTAAGTTATGAATGGAGGAATAGTTTGGAAGAAGAGGCCTTCGTTACAGAAGCCCTCCTGAACCTTCGATAGGTATAGATCCCTATATTTTAACTTTTGATAAATGATCCACCCCTTAATTGGTAATTGTAGCTGATCTAAACCATGATAGCTTACATACCAGGTGCATATAGGTAAGGCTTAATGTAAAATCCCAATCATAAGCCCACCTAAAACCACATAAATGCATGACACATAGAACCAGAGTGGCACGGACTGGAAACCAACCAGCCTTCAACCTTCGATGTGGGGACCTGCTACTCCAATGCTGGTCTTCAACCTTCATCCAAGGGTCGCCTCCTCTGCATCAATTGAGGGATCCCCTCTACATGCTGATTGAAACAATTGTTGCTGATGAAATCAACAACTCTAATCGTTATGGAATTACTGCTGTGGAATTACCGCTGTGGATTATAAGACTTTGTTTTCCAAAGGATTAAAAGCTTTCCGCTAAGGGATTACCTACGAACAGTATGGAATTTCCAAAAACTTTATGGAATTATAATTTTTGATTTTTTTTTCCACTTGCTGGATTACATCAAGATCAGAGACATTTGGTGGTATCTTTTCATGTTGGACCTCATCCCCGTGGACAGGCGATGAGTTCCAAAAGGGGGGACTGTAGTGATACAACCTTGAGTTTGAAGCACATCTCTGATCGTTCTCAGTAATGAACTTTTTGGGAGTTATTCCTGAAGGGACAATAATACTTTTATTACTTTTAATTTGAATCAAACATCATAAATTAAGTCATCCAGAGACTTCTTTTAATTTGTGTTAATTCAAATGTCATCAATGAATAACTTGTGTTATTTGTATAAGCATTAGTGCATTTAATGTTTGATAGTCAAGGACTATTTAATTCAAACTGGACATTTCCTCAAAATGTTGTACATGAAGGATTTCTCCTCTCGAACTTGCATGGGAAGATAAAAGGAACACTTTATCTTTTTCATTTAGTTTGAAAACAGGACAACAAGAGACATTTCGTTTTTGTCCTTAAATAATCAAGATTAATAATATCTGTTTTTGCTATTATCATTAATAGGTCCCATATGTGATGCTTAATGACGTTGTTTTTAATCAAACCAACAGTATTTTGTTAAAGTGTTAAAGCAAAGGAATCAGTTTTATCATAAAATACTGACATCTGAAACTAACACTTTATCTTTCTGACAAACTAATCTTTTGACCCCCTTTCAACGTGTTGATGTCATCCTCACATCAACTTATGATGCCATTCGGCCAATCAGAAAACAACACATTTTCTGGGTCACGTCTCAGTTAAAACCTTCACATCTTACTTCTCTCTCGAGTAGTTGCTGGAAGAAAGTTGACATGAATTGACTTTCTCTTTGAAGCTGAGAACTTGGACCAAGCGTCAACGGTCCAGTTCAACAGCCGAATTAATAGCAAGACTGCTGTTAACTCACCTGAGCTTCTAAGCTCCGACCACAATGAGTGTTCACATCCAAGAACACTTTTACTCTTGAAACATCAACCAGACTACGTTACTTCAGTGGGTCAAAGGCGGACGTGAGAAGCTACAATCTAAACAGACTGACCTCTCCGGACTTCAAGGATCGATCCATTCTTGGTAGACCGTCAAAAGGTAACGAGTCGCTGATTGTTTACACACCGGACATACGGTACGTCCAGCTGGAGATCGCACGGGGAACGTGTCATGTTCTGGTTATAAACATTCAAGATAGTTCACCCCTTCTTTTCCACCTTTCCTCCTTCTTATGCTAAAAACTTCCCTTTAAACTTTATATCTGTTGTCAGCAACAAACTAAGTTAAGAGTACCTGCAGAAGAAGTAATGTCATCTTTTACTTGTCTGTTGTTCAAAATTTAAATCTATGAACAGTTAATTATAGGAAATTCGATCGATCCAAACATGTACAAATGTGTGATGTAATGTAATGATTTGTTAATTAAATGATTCAGTTCATAAATTGACGTCTCATATCTTTACATTCTCACCTCCAAGGTATAGAATTATTGGTATTAAGCTGAAAAAGAGAGAACTCGTTTAATTGATGGTAAGTTTGGGTCAGATAAAATCTACTCAAATCTTTCATCTGGAATATTGTACAAATCAGCAAAACTGACTAGTATAATATCCCTACATGTATAATAGGTCAACCCATGATGCATTCCTTAGAGTGTCTCATTTCTGCTGATTCATAAAACCACAGCTGGTAAACCTCATCCTACCTCCGCTCATTACTCAGCATCCATAATAGTTAATGACAGCTACAGACTAACAGGAATAAAATAATGCAAGCTAAATTTGATTTAAGCTTAATACTGTGATGCTTTACAATTCACTGTGGTTATTTCACATTAGTGTCTATTGCTGACCCTATAAAATCACGGCCTTAGTGTATTATTAAAGTAAATAAATACATAAATAACTAAATAAATACATTTTAAATAATTAGTAGGTATTGTCTACATTGCTATTTATATCTATATTTTTATTTTATGTTTTCCTGTCCACTGTGCTTTTTGTTTCTATTGTACAGCACTTTGGTTGGCCTTGTTGCTGTTTTAAGTGCTCTATAAATAAATTGGTATGGTATGGTATGGAACTCATGTTTTGATCATTTCAACTTTCTAAATGATGATTTACAGTCACAAAATGAAAAAAACAATATAAAACTAATGCATCTTCACTGTTTTGTTTAGGCTTTTTTTAGATCAACCCATGTGCATTCAAACAGCATAATGTGTTATTATACTGCACTCCATTTCTGTACTATACTATATGATCAATGTAAGATGATGGATTCACAACTGCGATTGCTCTTAACACAAAAAAAAACAGTGTGTAACCTCAATCATCCACAAAAGGTAGGTAGATAACAAAAAAAAATGGTTAAATGAGGTCATCTGGACCAGTTTATTTAAAGTGGGAAATGTTTCGTCCCCCATCCGCAGGACTTTGTCAGTCCGCAGCATGCCAACCAGATTTCTCCCATAGGTAGCCTTCATTGCTGTGTTTCAAGCCAACCTCCTGTTAGAATCTCAGAAATTGGCTTTTACCATGTGCAAACAGAGCACACTCATCCAAAACAATCAATCATCATCAACAGCAATCAAATGTTTTAGGCCCGGTGGCCAACTTGCTACTCACAGAAACAGCCTGAGGACAACCAAGACCAAAGTGGTTCAGAAAAAAAGTGTTGTAAGCCCAATCATCCAGATAGATAACAACAAAATAAATAATAAAATAAAAATGTTCTATTGCTCTAGCTGGTGATGGAATGTAGGTCAAGCTTTCAATGAAATCCCATGATACAACTATTCTTACTTAGTGATGCATTTTATGAAATGTTTCTAATAAATACATCTCACCCATTAAAAAAAAAAATTCAAGTTGATAACTTTTTTTTTCTGTCCACTGTTTACATTTTAAATTTACAGATGAGTTTTAAAATTCTAGATATGTAGCCCACAGGCTTAATTGATCCATAATTTTTCATCCAATATTACTTATTATCAGGGCAATGGCCTAAAGTCACCCCAGGTCAATGTTCGCAGAGCAGACGTTTGAAGATTAAATGTGGGACTAATAACATTTTATCTGATGCCCCACTGTAGCCCATGCCCTCTGAGAAATAATTATCAGTTTGTCCACTGTGCCCAGTCTGTTACATTTATTTTTAAATACATCAGCTTCTCACCCTCTTGTTAGTGTGCAAGGTAGGAAAGAAGATGCAGATGCACACAGTTGTGAATTATTTTTCCTTGCCCCAGGGACAGAGAGAAACATTGCTCCATATTATAGATGTGATTCAACAAATGGTAACAAACATAAATAATGCTCAAGTTTATTTTTACAGTTTTATTGTTTGAAATGGAAATCTGACATTAAGTCAAAATGTTTGTGAAGAGGGCTAAGTTTTGGTGATCTTTTTTTGGTTAATTTTACATGCATAACTACATCCAACTTATAAACTCCCCTCCTGAGAACTGCCAGTTCTCAAAAATATATATACACTCTAACAAAACAACAATTTGTCTTAAGTGTTATACCATCATGATACAAACTAGAGAAAACAATAAAATAAAATTATGGAACAAGTTGTAAGCCTTATATATGTTGTCAGTTGTATTCAAGTAAACAGCATGCAAAGGGGCCAGATCTATAAAAGCCCTGCACATGATCAATATGCACTTTAGTTCATAGTCAGAAATATACAATTTCAATAACACAGTGAATCACCATATATGTTCTCAAATGTACACAGGTACAGTACATGGATTCAGCTACATTGGAGTGCATGTAAGTGCTCTGTTATGGTGCACAAACTGCATATGTGCCAGGCACAGACTCTTAACAGTGCAGGCATAATAAATTATATGCTGTTTATCTGCAGACACAATCACATCCTAGCATGCTTGAATTTTCAGGCAAGCATACTTATAGTAATTGCAATGTATTTTTAAATAACTTAGTGCATTTTAATGTCCTTTTTCAAGAACAGTACATTTTAAATGCCTTCAACTACAGCTAAAAAAATATTAAGTTTAAAAAAATGTAGATACAAACTAAAAAGCAGAGGGACATCCATCCATCCATCCATTATATTTACCCACGTCTTCCTTTTCGGGTCATGGGGTCAATGGCATATACATGTACAGTGAGAACATGCAAACTTCACCCAGAAAGGTCCCTGGCCAGGATTTGAACCAGAAACCTGTTGGATGAGAGACAACTGATTTACCAATTGCACCACCTTGCCCCCTGCAGAGGGATATTTACACCACCACAAGAGCAGCAACCACCACCACCACTACTACTACTACTACTACTACTACTACTACTACTACTACTACTACTACTACTA
>JBBPBX010052418.1:12034-24213 GCA_038048925.1 Garcialebias charrua
ATAATAATAATAAATAAATAATAATAATAATAATAATAATAATAATAATAATAATAATAATAATAATAATAATAATAATAATAATAATAATAATAATAATAATAATAATTGCTGTGGTTGTAAAGCAGGCCAAGAATACAAGCAAGAAGATCCAGCATAAAGATAAAAAAAATAAAATAAAAAAGAAAGAAAAGTATGGGAAAAAGCCAAATTTGTTTTTAGACAAAATCCTTTAAAATTCCAAACAGAAATTGTCACAGCCAGGAGACAAAGTGTGGAGTAAGTTCAACAATTTGTTGCAAAGTCTTCAAAAATAAGTAAGTAATGAAATGAACAGAGTTCACAAGACATGTCATGAAGTTGTCATGAAGAAATAGTTGTGGATTTTCTGTCATTGGGGGAATAGAGTGAGAAAAAATGAAGAAACAATGCATTTTAAATTAAAAAAGTAACTATGGTGACAAAGCATTTGAGAAAGACCTAGGGAAATGTGGTGTACTGTTGTTTTGTGCCTCAGACATTTTTTTTTTTTGCCTTTCACCATTAAAATTGACCCAAAATGAACTGAATTGACAAAAACAGAGAATGCAGGTTGACTATCTTCTGCTGCAGGCCTAGTCTGGAAGGGATTGGAAACAGTGGAGTAGTGACAGGAAGGAAGACAACAGGCAGTATCCCAAAATGATTGTGGAAAGCAAGAAAATGAAGACAGGAAAGTCATTGCCAAAGACCAGTCAAGTCAAGCAAGTCATCTTTCTTTATAGAGCACAGTCAAAACAGATAAACTGCTATCAAGGTGCTGAGTAGACCTGAATAAAGGAGGATTACAAAATAATGTTAAAGTAGCCAATTGGTAGTGGTGAAGGACTGTTTGACAACTATGGTAATTGTACTGAGGAAAAAGATAGAATGGCACATTTTGTAGTGGGAAAAAAACTGTGAAGACTGGTTGAATGAGGAAGAATAGGAAATGCAGCGGCATCAACAGCATTTAAGGTCCTTGCATACTCCATCCAAACAGGCAAAATCTGCTCTCATTGATGTAGTTGTGTCATGAAAATGGTGTTATTTTGCTCTGAGAGCAGCTTTGCCCATGTCTCCTTGACACAAGGCCTGGGCTGAAAATTTTCTCACAGGCGTATGTGTCATGCATTGTGTAATCGGTCAGAAGTTTGTGGGCATGTTCATCAATGCAGAAATGTGCTCGGACATTCAGCCGTATGATCGAACAATCACAGTAAATTAGTCAAATGGCCCAAAACTCCTGGGTGGAGATTGTGCAGACATTGTGTATGGATAAGTCTGTCTGCTGAAAAGTGTGGCACTTTCTTCATGATAGATTTGTGGCCAAATGGCAGATGCAAGGATGAAGTGCAGACTCTGGCAGGAAAAAACCTGTGTGGTGACTTATACTGCAGCAAGCGGGGTTTCCCAGGAGCTCCTTGTTTTTGTTTAATAGACTATGAAAGGTGTGTGTGAAAATGAACGTCCTGCAACTATGCTTCAAATACTATTCTTCAGATGGAGTATGTCAGGCTCTTAAGGGTTTAGGACAGGTTGCTGAAACAGTGCAGTGTGAGCAATGTCCATAGGTCTACTAATTGATTATTTGGCTGTAGGCATAAGGATTAAAAATGAAAGATGGTTTGTCCAGATTATAAATATATGGAGATGTGGGGATGGCAATGAGACATAAAAGCAGAGTTTCTAAAGTAACACAATCTTTGAAAGTAGGATGATGCCTGAAGAGGGGGATGAAGTGTACAGATACCAATTTTCAAGAGGACGAGTTGATGAGTTGATCTGCCATGCTGACATGTTAACTGCAAAAGCTGAAAAATCAGCAATGAAGTTTTTGGGGAGACTAGTGGAGACAGGTTGAGAAGGAAGGTGATTATTTGCAAAGAGCAGCAAAGCTTCATGACGAAAAAGAACTCCAAAAGAAACGCTGACTTCAGAGTACTGATAGAAACATACAGAGAAGGGACACCAGGAGGGTTGCTTTCATGGAGAAAAAACTTTATAACAGAGATGAAGTGTCATATTTCAACAGGATATCAGCAGTGTCTAAACTACATAAAAGTGATGCAGGAAATGTATCAAGGTAAAGAGATAGTGTGTGGTAAAAGTGACTGATGGGTTCAAGGTAAAGCAAGAGTTACACCAGCATACTGCTCAAAGTCTGTCATTATCAGGACTGATGGACAAGCTGGGGTATAAAATCAGGTAAGAGTCTTTGAGGATTACAATGTTCATGGACAAAGGTGTAAGGCAACAGTTTGAAGAGACATTGATATGGATTGAGGTATGCTCTGAAGAGCAGGAAAAAAAATGGAACAAGACAGAATATCTGTTAGTGAATAAGAAACAGGTCAGTCAAAAAGTAGGGATTTAAAAATAATACTGTATGAAGAAAGGAGGTAGTGCTGTTGTAGCCTGGTGAAAACCAGACCCTTGTCCTTCACTTCGCTTCACACAATGGTCTGGACTTTCTCCATGGACCTTACCAAGCTCCGCCCAGAAACGCCCCCTAAGCTCCAAGATGGCTGCACGTCTCCCAAGCGCAGCTTTGGTGTCAATGGAAAACATGGCGTCGACTGACTGCAGGGTATTTCTGAGTCGAATAGTGTATCATTTCTGCCAGATTCCAACAAAATATCAGCCATGACAATGGACAGGGGAACCAACAAGTTCATGTTTTTTTTTTTGTGGACGTTATCAAGTTGTTTGATCCACGCGATGCCTCCAAACAGCGTGCGCGTCACCGCTAATGCTACTGTCTGATGGGGAAAACATCAGCTCCTCACACGCTCAGGCTCAGCATTATTACAGCTGTGGACAGGATCACTGATGCCTATTGTCCTGCAAGGCTGGGTAAGTCAGGCATTCATGGTTTTGAGGGTTACTTTTGAAATCAGCGATTTCTATTGTTGGCAAAAGTTTGTGTGCCTTGGTCGCAAAGCTAATGCTAACTGTAATCTCCATTGGTTAGCCGTTGCTGCTTTAGCTGCTAAACACGCCGACAGCGACTTTTGTGAGGGCTAACGAGCTCAGCCGTTCGGTGTGTTAGTTAAAATCCAGCCTTCGTGTCACGATTTTGTGCAGTTTTAGGTGAAATCGACAGTAGAGCTCGTTGTGTTAGCTAGCTCATGTGGGGTTAGCAGAGCTGTTTCTTCCCAACTTCCAGGACGTTCAGTGAACTGTGGCTTTCTCTCATCGTGACCGCGTGTTGTTAACTAGCAGGTTTCAAAAGCAGGTCAACCCTTCTCTGCTGGTGAAAGAAATAATTGTTCAGTTTTGTGGTCGTGCACAAGCTTTGATCCAAGCAAGGCATTCAGTTTCACATATAGGGAAACGGTGAATTTTACTTCCACAAATACGGTCAGGGTACCTGACATCTCCTGTACAGATACCCCACTGACGGTGGAGGACATTTTTCCAGCCCTGACGCAAAAAAATTCTGCACGTATGCTAGCTAGCAATGTAAGTAGCATGTGGTGCCGGTCTCACAAACGCTACCGTAGCGTTTGTTTTGTGAGACCGGCACGCACGTGGAAGCTGTGCTGTGACGTGTTATGGGCATTAGCCAATGAAACGCAGCCCTGTGGGCGGAGCTTGGTAAGGTCCATGGACAACCAATTCTTGCTGGAGGCGTGGCCTCTGCTGATGGCTGCTCCCCCGTGGTCTGCTGAACTTGACTTCAGCTCCGCCTCCTGCTGAATTTTCTCTCGCTCCGTTGCATATTCTGTGTTTATATGTTAATAAAACGTCCTAATAAAATAAAATAAAACCATGGAGCGCTGGTCCAACACACCAGAAGACCAGGAAATCTGATGGGACTCGGGCAGCAACTTAAAACCCGAGTTTAAATCTCTCGTGACAACCTGAGACGTTTCCTTGTTCATTTCACAGCGGAGGGAGAGGAGGATGAGGAGGAGGAGGAGGGAGCGATGATCACTTACTTTTGGCAAAAAAAAAGAAAAGAAAACTCCAGATAAGGGATTAAGAAGGGGAAATTAATAAATTTGTGTCACATATAAAACAGTCCTGCATCGCTTTGAATGAGAACATGCGAATGCTCGTTGGCTGCGCGCTCCCCCGTGGTCTTCTGAACTTGACTTCAGCTCCGCCTCCTGCTGATTTTTCTCTCGCTGCCTTTGGATATTCTGTGTTTATATGTTAATAAAACGTCCCAATAAAATAAAACCATGGAGCGCTGGTCCAACACACCAGAAGACCAGGAAATCTGATGGGACTCGGGCAGCAACGTAAAACCTGACTTTAATTCTCTCGTGACAACCTGAGGCATTTCCTTGTTCATTGCAGCGGAGGGAGAGGAGGAGAAGGAGGAGGGAGGAGGGAGCGATTACTTGACTTTTGGGAAAAAAAAAAACAAAAGAAAACTCCAGATAAGGGATTAAGAAGGGGAAATTAATAAATTTGTGTCACATATAAAACAGTCCTGCATCGCTTTGAATGAGAACATGCGGCTGCTCGCTGGCTGCGCTGGGACAGGTGGGGGCGTGGGTTAGGGGCCAAAAACTCCGCCCCTTCTGTTCTCTGATTGGTCCGGTCAAAAATCTACCGGAGAAATCGTTGTCTATGAGAGAAGTCCCAGACTGTGCAGTGAAGGGAAATGAGAATTGAGCGGAGCTGTGCAGGAAGGCGAGGGCCAGGCTAGTGCTGTTGCCTCTCAAGGAGAAGGTTGCTGACTCAAATCCTGGCCGGGGACTTTTCTGGGTGGAATTTTTACGTTCTCTCAGTGTTTGCATGGTTTTTCGCTGGGTACTCATGCATGTTACTACAAAGTAAGTAACTCCAAATTGTTCCTAGATGTGAGTGAGAGGGTTGTTTGTCTCGTTTGTCTCTATGTGGCCCTGTGATGGACTGGAGACATGTCCAGGGTGCACCCTGTCTCTCACAAAGTGACAGTTGGACATAGGCACCAGTGACCACTGTTACCCGAAAAAGGAAGAAGCAGGTACATCTAAATATAATGGATGGATGGATGGATGGATGGATGGATGGATGGAAGGTAATTGTCACTAGGTGTGGATGACAGTGATAATGGGTGGACTTGGGACCTGTCCAGGATGTACATTGCCTCTCACACTGGAGATAAGAACCAGTGACCCCACAACCTGGAAAGAAAAAAGTGAGTTAAGATAATAGATGAACAGCAAAAAGACAAATTGTAAAATGTACAATACTAGCAAGACAGAGTGAAATGTTTGTTTAGTTTTTATCCTAAAATGAATAAAACAATTGGTGAGGCAAATTAATGTTTCCAAATTATACAAAACTTTGTACCTAATATTTAGGTATAAGGAGCAACACATTTCTTTAACTTTCAAAGTGCTATGTGTTGTCATCATTGTTTGTTCCCATACAATGACAACATCAGTTATATGCATTTAACCCATCACACCTTAGCTACACCTAGGTGGAACAGTGGGCAGTTATAGGCACCTGGGGAGCAATAAGGGATTGGGTGTCTTGCTTAAGGACACCACGGCATGTGGGCATGGTGGAGAGTTGAGCAAGCAACTTTCTGATCCCAGATTGGCTGCTCTACCTCTACCCCATCTCTGCACCCATTTCATGGTTTTCTGGTAACTATGTGACTTATGAGAATGCTTTGCAAAAAACACCAACGGATTTTTATAATGTAGTTTTACTGCTCAGATCTTTCTCAGTGTATACACACACACACACGCGCGCACACACACACAACACGCTTGGCAACAATGTCTTAGCAGGAGACGGTAGACTTGTTCACAGAGATGTTGGGTCAGCCTGCTTCCTTACTTTGAGAGCTGTCAGAAAAGGATGTGAGGACAGTCAGGCGACAGCTTCTGTCTGTGTTAGCGTAATGAGTCAAATTTAGCAGGGACGGTTACTGAGTGTATTAGATGAACATTCTGACTCACTGCCTCAGCTTGTCTCATTTTGCAACCTAATCCTCTTTTACATAGATTTATCTATGTTCTTTCAGTATAAAACCTACACTTATTTACCAACCAGCTCCAAAATTAATCAAATAGATAAAAATGTGTATAAAACACCCTTGATCATATTTAATTTATGCTGAGTTTATTGGCATTTTTCCTTATTCTCATCTGATGTCAGACTATGTAATAAAATAGCTTTTTAGGAAGAAAACTATATATATATATGTTGCAATGAAACTTGACACAGGAGCCCAAACCAATGTAATATCTGAAATAGAACTGAAGAAAATTAGACCAAGACCTCAAATATATGAGACTAGAACGAAAGTGAAAGGATACTCAGGAGCAGCAATACCAGTGAAAGGTAAATGCATGGTTAAAGTGACACACAAAGAAAAGACTTACACACTTGCATTTGTGGTGGTGACACAAGATGTGCAAACCATACTAGGTTTATCTGCTTGTACAAGATTAAATCTAGTAAAGAGAGTGCTTGTTGTCGACACTGAAGGAAACACATGTTACGAAGAACTAATGAATGAATATGAAGATCTGTTTCAGGGCCTGGGATGCCTACAAGGTGAACACACGATCAGAACAGACGAAAATATTCCACCAGTCATTCACCCTTGTCGGAAAGTGCCATTTGCTCTTCAGCAACCACTAAAAGAAGAGCTGGACAGAATGGAAAGGCTGCAAGTGATCAAGAAGATCGATGAACCAACAGAATGGGTGAGTTCACTGGTGATAGTTGTCAAAAAGAATGGAAAACCCAGAGTGTGTATGGATCCAAGAGACCTTAATCGGGCAATAAAGAGAGAACACTTCAAGCTGCCGACAAGAGAAGAAATAATGTCACAATTTGCTAATGCCAAATACTTCAGCAAACTAGACGCATCCTCAGGATTTTGGCAACTCAAGTTAGATGAGGCAAGTTCAAAGCTGTGCACATTTAACAGTCCATTTGGCAGATTTAAATTTCTTCGGTTACCTTTTGGCATTGCCTCGGCGCCTGAAGTGTACCACAAAACAATCCATATGATTTATGAACACTTAGAAGGAGTGGACACTTCAATGGATGACATCATTGTATGGGGCAGCACAAAGGCAGAACATGATAAAAGGCTGAGAGATGTTCTGGAAGCAACCAGAAAAGCCAACCTCAAGTTGAATAAGGAAAAATGTCAACTAGGAGTTAAAGAATTAACATTTGTTGGAGATATCCTAAGCAGTGAGGGAGTGCGACCAGACCCCAAAAAAGTGTCAGCAATTGAAAATATGCAAAGACCACAGTGTAAGAAAGATGTACAGAGGTTCAATGGAATGATAAACTACATGGGTAAATTCATACCCAATTTGTCTGAACAAATGACACCGCTGAGACAGCTAACTGAAAAGAAAACGGAATGGGAATGGAATCATGAACATGAGAAATCCTGGAATGATCTGAAAAAGGCACTAACAAAAGAACCTGTCTTGAAGTTTTATGATCCAGCAAGAGCCATCAAAATATCTTCAGATGCATCACAAAATGGATTGGGAGCAGTGTTATTACAGAAATATGAAGACTGGCAACCAATTGCGTATGCATCACGCTCAATGACTGATGCAGAAACAAGATACGCACAGATTGAAAAAGAGCTGCTCAGCATAACGTACGCCTGTGAAAGATTTCACCAGTTCATTTCAGGACAAGAAGTCTGTGTGGAAACAGATCACAAACCTTTGATCACACTGTTCAGAAAGCCTCTCAATGACTGCCCTTTAAGGATTCAAAGAATGATGATTCGTTTGCAGCGCTACACACTAAACGTGATGTACACACCAGGCAAGTTAATGTACACGGCCGACACGTTGTCAAGAGCAGTTGACCCCAAAGAAGTAACAAGCTCTAAAATGCGTGATGACGTAGATTTATATGTCAACATGATCACAAGTGCATTGCCTGTGTCGGACACCAAAATGGAGCTCATAAGACATGAGACGAAGAAAGACATGACAATGAAAAACCTCACTCAAACCATCATGAATGGATGGCCCAGCACAAAACAAAGTTGTACACCTGAAATAAACGAGTACTGGAACTGCAGGGAAGAACTATCAGTAGTTGATGACATCATATACAAAGGGAGCAAAATAGTCATACCAAAGAGCTTACGGAAAGAAATGCTGCAAAAAATTCACAAAGGTCACCTGGGAATTGAAAAAAGTAAAAAGAGAGCTCGGGAAGTCTTGTACTGGCCGCGGATTAACCAAGATGTAGAAAATGAAGTTTCCAGTTGTCCAACATGTTTAAAATACAGAGCAAGCAATGCAGCAGAGCCGCTGAGGCCTCATTCAGTTACAGACAGACCTTATCAAAAGGTAGGAGCAGATCTCTTTACATTAGAGGGACATGACTATGTTGTGATCACTGATTATTATTCCCTGTACCCAGAAGTTTACAGACTACATGCCACTACAGCAGAGGCTGTTATAACGACTCTTAAAGCAACATTCTCCAGACATGGTGTTCCAAATACAGTCTTCACGGACAATGGTCCACAATTTTCCAGTGAGAGTTTTCGGTGTTTTGCTGAGGACTGGAACTTTGTGCATGTGACGTCAAGTCCTCACTACCCTCAGTCCAACGGGTTGGTGGAGAAATCTGTTCAGACAGTGAAAAAGCTAATGAAAAAGGCAAAAGACAGTAATGAAGATTTTCACCAGAGCCTTCTGATATATCGTGCTACACCACTAGAACATGGTATGTCCCCTGCACAACTCCTGATGGGGCGGCGTCTGAGATCAAACCTGCCGGTTAAAGAAAGCCTGCTGACTACAGAAGTGGATGTAAGGGTGAAGGAATTCAAGGAACGACAAAAAGCAAAGCAAAAGTACTACTATGACAGAGGAACACGCAATCTACCAGAACTTCAGAACGGTGACCATGTGCGACTGAAAGACAACACCAGTACCTGGGCAAGAAAAGCTACAGTTCTAGCTGAAGTCCAGCCAAGGTCATACAACGTCCAAACGGAAGATGGTGCAGTGTTGAGGAGGAACCGTCGTGACATTCTGAAAGAACCTATCACAGTTATGCAGCAGAATGATGTTGGCGGCACAGACGCACACACAACTGAGACACCAACTCAGGTACAAGAGAATCACATAAGAAGATCTTCCAGAAATGTGAAACCGCCAGAGAGACTTATTGAACAGATTTAAGATCATTATGAACAATGCATTTTTAGTTACTGTATGTTTCAATGTTCAACTTCTGGAAAGTAATGCTAGTTACCCTATTGTTTGTTTTGAGAAAGTTTTGTTTTGTTTGTTTTGAAAAAGGGGAGATGTAATGATAAGAGCTTTAAATAAGTGTCTGTTTTGAGCATGAGAGCAGGCGCACTGTAACTAGTTGGCCTGTAGAGGGCGCCCTGGTTCTTTGTTGTAAAAAGGGCACATGTTGACTGTATGACACAGTTGCATCAGTTCTTAACTTGCATAAAGCTGCCTGCTTCAAGTAACACTCCGGTGTGGTTATTAAAGAACTCACTACACAAACATGACAGGAATGTGATGGTTTTACAAGCTTTACACCATACACTTATACAATAAATCAAATGTGGTACAGCGATTGAGTTACACAATAGATACAATGCTTGATCATTAAATAGATATCTAACTCTATAAAATACTGCAATTGATTTGGATATTTTTGTTTTGACCAAATTTATATGTTGTTTCCATGACAGCTTATCATCAATAACTACACCCAAGAATTTGACCTCATTGACTCTTTGAATCAATGAGTCATCGATCAGAAATGGAATATCAATTGATTGTTTTTTATTACTAAATATCATGTAGTTTGTTTTTTCCAAATTTAATGACAATTTGTTAAGTCTAAACCAATTTTGAATCTTTAGAAACTCATTCATCAATAAATTCAGTAATTGATTGATATTATTTCCAGAACAGAAAAAAGTTGTGTCATCAGCAAAAATAATGCATTTCATGAAATTAGACACTTTAACTATATCGTTAACATATAAAAGGAATAATTTTGGCCCGAGAATGGATCCCTGAGGTACCCCACATGTAACCGTACATTGCTCTGATTTCACATCATCCAATTGCACATATTGTTTTCTGTTGTCTAAGTAACTACACACCAAATTTAGGGCTAAACCTCTTATTCCGTATGTGTGTAATTTGTTAAGGAGAATACTATGGTTAACAGTGTCAAATGCTTTTTTAAGTCAACAAAAACACTAACACAATATTGTTGTTGGTCAACAGCAGTAGATACTTGTTCAACAAAATCCATAAGTGCCATTGATGTAGAATGACCACTTCTAAAACCATATTGATTATTCGTGATAATCTTGTGTTTTTCAATGAATTTGTCTAATCTAATACTGAATAATTTCTCCAAGATTTTAGAAAACTGTGGTAATAGTGATATTGGTCTATAATTATTAAATTCACATTTGTCACCGGTTTTAAAAAACGATACTTTAGCTACCTTCATTCCATCCGGAAATACTCCAGTTGTAAACGACAAATTACAGATGTAAGTGAATGGTTCAATCACACAACTTATGATGTTTTTCACAAACGACATGTCCATATTCAAACAATCTTTTGATTTTTTTTCTATACAATTATTAACCACTTTCAATATTCACTTTGTGGTTTTCTGCAAAGTTCTTATTGGACATTCAGTTTAAATACAGTTCAGTGTATTTACTTTGTATATAGCGCCAATCCATTATACAATACAATACAATACAGTACATTAGAAAATGTCTATTTGTAAACTTGATCAATGTAATGAAGACAGCAGATTGTCCCAAACCTCCACTTAGTCACAATCTCCCATCCTGAGCAGACACACTGGTGACAGTGGGAAAGAAAACGAAAGTTACATATGTAATCAGAGGTTATAGCCTGGCGTCATCCGTGATTCTGCTCCTACAGAATCTTCTCGCGGAAAGCAAGGATTCTGAGTGACAGAGAAGCTTTCCAAGATGTTCCAAGAGATGTTCCAAGAGACAGAACATAGATGTTCCAAGATGTTTTCCAAGAGGTTCCAAGAGATGTTCCAAGAGACAGAACATAGATGTTCCAAGATGTTTTCCAAGAGGTTCCAAGATGGCGGCGTGTGCAAACGCTGCGGCTTCTCTCTCTCCCAACAACACGGTGCTTTCGTCTGTCTTGTCCTGCATGCCGCAATTTGCCGACACGTCTTCGTCTTGTCTACGTGTTCAAGAACGCAAGTATAGCCGTGAGTTCCTGCTTGATGTCGGAAAAACCGCTCATCTGGAAATAAACAACGAGCTCGAGGAGAAGCTATGTGCCTGCGGCCTGCTCTGGAAGCCAGCACCGAGCCTCCCTTCATCGCGCCCGCAGTGGGAACGCCACAAGCGGCGTGAAAGGAAGCAGAAGCAGGATAAGCGCGGAGGTATCCGAGCTAGGCTAGCAGCTAGCCCACACAAGCCGGCTATTCCATCCATGTTTTTGGCTAACGTACGCTCCTTGGCCAACAAATTGGATTATATACGCCTGCTACGAACGACACAAAAGACTATGAGAGACTGTTGTGTGTTTGTATTCACGGAAACGTGGCTTAACAACAACGTTCCGGACCATGCTGTCCAGCTCGAGAGGCTAACATGCTACAGAGCGGACCGAACCCTCGAGGGAGGTAAGACACGCGGAGGGGGGCTGTGTGTTTACATCAACAATAGCATGGTGTCTGGATGTTGCTGTGGTCTACAAACATTGCTCACCTTTAGTGGAGTTTATGACTATTAAATGCAGACCGTTCTATTTACCGAGGGAATTTACAGCTGTTATGATTGTTGCTGTATATATTCCTCCAAGCTCCAACAGCAAAGTTAGAGGTGAGTAGTGCATTAACAGAATACCCGAGTTTTCGAGAGATCGAGTGCTTTGACTTCTATCGAGGCTTTTTTGTCCACCTCGAGTACCCGTAGTGACGTCATCACATCACATTTCACAGCGCGCGAGGTAGCTTTTAGCTTTTAGTAGACGCCACAAAATGGATTCCTTTGTGCGCACGGATGTAAATGGAGCAGGCAGTCTTGTCAAAAAGGTAAAACAGTTTTTAATTTATAAAATGCGCTATTTCCTGTTGATTTTCTGTTCTCTGACCACCGTAGATTGTGACTGGCAGCAGGTGGCGGTGTTGCATTGCAGGCCACATATATAACACGGCAGCTT
>JBBPBX010052420.1:0-24213 GCA_038048925.1 Garcialebias charrua
CTAGTGAAGAAACTGAAAGTTAAACTGGGTTTCTTTTTCAGAAACAGATCATGTCTATCACTGAATGTTAGGAAACGCCTTGTATCTGTGACTTTCCTTCCCTCCATTGATTACGGTGACATTCTCTACATGAATGCTCCTACAAGCACCCTGCGGATGTTGGATGTTGTCTATCATGGTGCACTAAGATTCATAACTGGTTGTGATTATCGTACCCACCACTGCACCCTGTATTCACTGGTTAACTGGACATCATTAACCTCACGCAGACTCTTCCACTGGTACATTTTCATCTTTAAATCACTTCTTGGTCTGCTGCCCTCATACATCTCCTCCTACATGTCTTTGCGTGAGTGCAGCTACAGTGTGCGCTCTCAGGACATGATTACCTGCAGTGTTCCGTCAGTGAGGACTGAACTTGGAAAAAGGGCCTTCTCCTACTCCGCTCCTGCTTCATGGAATATCTTACAAAAAGATCTGAAGCTCTCGACCTTGACTTCTCTAAATGGTTTTCAGAATCTGTTGGAATCCTGGCAAAAACCAATGCAGATTTGTTCCTGTCTTTGATTTTATACGTCTACCTTATAATGTTTTGCTAGTTTTTTGATACTTTGTTAAAAAAAAAAAAAAAAAAACTTTCTTTTGTTTTTTTCTCTCTTTTGTTTTCTATTGTTTATTGTTTGTTTGTTTATTGTTTATTGTTTAAGGAAATTCTACCACTGCTGTTCATTGTTCTTTAGTTTTAGCAGGTCGCTTTCGTAAATGAGCCCATGAGGTTCAAAAGATTTACCTGACTAAATAAAGGTTGAATGAATGTGATGCAGATTAGGCTTGCTTAAAAAATAAATAAAATAAAACAAGTGATAAAATCAAGTAAAATCAATAATGATATCAGCTAAGATCAAAGATAAAATCATGTGGAGGCAGAATAGGCTTGCTTAAAAAGAAAGGTCTTTATGCTGCTTTTAAAGTCAACCAGTGACTGTGGAGCTCTCAGGTCGTCAGGGAGGGAGTTCCACAGGCGGGGGGCAGCCACACAGAATGCTCGGTCTCCCATGGTCCTCAATTTGGTCCGAGGAATATGAAGTAAATTGCTGTTCTGTGAACGTAGAGACCGGGTGGATGAATATGGTGCAAGAATGTCCTTTAGATAGTCAGGTGAAGTGCCGTGCAAGCATTGATGGGTAATGAGAGCAGTTTTGTACTGAATTCTGTAGGTGACAGGAAGCCAATGGAGGTTATGGAGAATGGGTGTAATATGTTCAAATTTACGAACTCTCAACAGAATCCTTGCTGCACTGTTTTGAATATATTGAAGTTTCTGAAGGTTTTTGCCAGGGATACCAATAAACAGGGAGTTGCAGTAGTCGAGCCTGGAGGAGACAAAGGCATGGACGAGTTTCTCAGCATCAGGAAAAGTCAGAGATGGGCGAAGTCTGGAGATGTTTCGAAGATGGAAGAAGCAGGTTTTAAACAGATGCTTAATGTGATTTTCAAATGTAAGATGAGAGTCCATTTTTATTCCAAGATTTGTAACAGAGGTGGAGAGGGGGATGTCTTGACCAGAGAAGGAGATTGTTGTTAAAGTTGATGTTTGTATCTGGTGAGGGGTGCCAATCAATATGGCCTCAGTCTTCGAGCAGTTTAATTGAAGAAAGTTCTGATTCATCCATGCCTTTATTTCCTCCAGGCAGGCAGAGAGAACAGTGAGTGAAGACGGAGATAGGGATGATGATGATGTTCCAGTCCTGATGTAAAGCTGTGTGTCGTCGGCATAGCAGTGAAAAGAAATGTTGAACTGATTAATAATTTGACCTAAAGGCAGCATGTAGAGGGAAAACAGCAGGGGCCCCAGAACTGACCCCTGAGGGACACCACAGGAGACACCGACTGTCTGGGAAGTGGCATTGCCAAGGCTAACACATTCCAGCCTATTGGAGAGGAAAGAATTGAACCAGTCCAGGACAGTGTCACAGAGACCGACCTCCACATGAAGACGGTGGAGGAGGATACTATGGTCCACAGTGTCGAAGGCTGCAGTGAGGTCAAGGAGGACAAGGATGGAGGGAGAACCAGTGTCAGCAGCCATGAGGACATCATTTGTTACTCTCAGCAGTGCAGTCTCAGTACTGTGAGCTGCTCTGAATCCAGACTGGAACTTCTCATACAGAGAGTGTTGCTGTAGGTGGTCCTGCAGCTGAGCAGCAACTGTTTTCTCCAGCACTTTGGACAGAAATGGGAGGTAGTTAGAAATGGGAGGTAGTTAGAAAAATTGTCAGGATCCAAATTAGATTTTTTCAGAAGAGGCCTAATGATGGCAGTTTTTAGAGGCAATGGAACATGACCAGATTGTAGAGACTTGTTTATTATTTGTGTGATTAATGGGCTTATTGCAGAGTGATTGGATTTTATGAGAGACGAGGGGAAGGGATCCAGGGCGCAGGATGAAGGCTTCATTTTCTTGAGGATGGTCTCCACCTCACTCTGAACGACTTCATCAAAGCTGCTCAGGGTCCCAGAAAGCAGACGGGTAGATGGCACACTAAGATCAGGGAGGTTGTGGAGCTGAGATCTGATAGTGTCAACTTTGTTTTTAAATGATGAGAGGAACAGGTTGCATTTTTGAACAGAGTCCTCATGAGTTAGTTTAATGGGATTAAGCAGATGAGTTATTGTGGAGAAGAGCTGTTTAGAGTTTCCAGGGCAGGTGTTGATGATGTTGGAATAATATTTGGAGCGTGCTTCTTTAAGAGAATTGGCGTACGCTTTCTGATGTTCTTTGTACGCTTGCTTATGTACCGAGAGACCAGATGATTTTACACGTCTCTCAATAGCACGGCCAGTTGCCTTCATCCTGCGCAGCTCACCAGTGTACCAAGGGGCTGAACGGGAGAAAGACACCAGTCTTGACTTCAAGGGAGCATGTAGGTCCAGAAGCTCCTGGAGAGATTGGTTGTAGTAATCCACAGAGTCATCTGCAGATGAGTGATTGACAGCGGTCAGGGCGTGAAGATCAGCAGACAAAACATCAGGGGAAATGTTTTTATAGTCACGGAACTGGATAGGTCGTTTTGGGTTAGAAGCAGGCGAAGTTGAAGGCACTTCCAGGGAGATGACCCTGTGGTCTGAGACACCCAGGTCATATACAGACAAGTTATTGAGTACAGTGTCTGTAATCACCAAATCCAGAGTATGCCCCCTGTTGTGCGTAGGGGCGTCCACATGTTGGGTGAGGTTGAGAGATTCCAAAAGAGACTTAAAATCTGTAGCCAGAGGGGAAGAGGAATTGTCCATGTGGATATTTAGATCGCCAAGAAAAATAGTTTTTACAGGGGAGGTGCAGAAAAAAGTGAGGAGGTCATGCATTTCTGAGTTAAATGAAACATGTGGTTTGGGAGGTCTATAAATCAATATAACGTTCATCAGGAGTGGGGCTTTGAAGTTGAAGGCCAAACATTCAAAAGAAGAAAAATTATGAGAAGACAGATGTGACAATTTTAAATTACTGCGGTAGATTACAGCCAGACCACCACCGCGGCCAGTGCTGCGGGCTCTCTGCAGATAACTGTATCCAGATGGACAAGCTTCATTCAGAGAACTGAACACGTCTGGTTGATGCCAAGTTTCTGTAAGACACATGAGGTCCAAGTCCTTCTCCAGAATGTGATCGTGAATTAGACATGATTTGTTTGATAGTGACTGCACATTGAAAAGTTCTATTTTAATGCCAGTTGGTGTAGGAGCCTTTTGAACCGGTTTCAGCAGACTGAAGTCCACTCCACGTTTTCCTTGCCACTTTGTGAGCTGTGGACTACAAGGGACTACAGACGCAGCGTTCTGATGACGTCGTCGAGGTGCGACAGTCCAGACAGTAGCAATCGAGTCAAAGCCCGTGTGCTTAAAATAGATGGTTTTCTTTCGAGAGCTTCTGTGGATGTAATGAGGTCTACGCAAAAGTCCCAGTTGTTTGATGGTGGAAATAGAAGGAAGAATGGAGCAGTTGTTAAGTCCAAGCAGCTGCGAAACGGAGTATGTCAACATCGCGCTAGCCAAGCCGGGGGAAGCTAGCATGGAGCTAGCCACTAGCAGCAGACCCACGGCTCCGAAAGAAATAACAAAGAAGCAGTGAGAGGCAACTTGGATGAGCATATTTTGAAGGGGAGCACAGAAGAGAATCCAGGACAGTCCAGATGACACAGGAGGTTGACAGGCAGCAGGTGAGTGGAACAATAATTGCAGCTACGTAGTTCTTGAAGCAAGTTCGTGCTGGAGTTTGACAGGAGGTTGACAGCCCAAATTCCGGTTAGGAAGTGCTAACTAAGCTGTCCGTAAAATCCTTATAAAAAAAAAAAACACTGAACAAAATAAGTCCAGATAAATGTCTAAAAAAATAGCAACAGTAAAATAACTATTTAGCGTGGAGAAGCGGCGACACACGCCAGCGTCCTCTCCAGCTGACTTCTGACATGTTAAAGATGTGTTACTTTATGCATGCCTCTACTACATTCTTTGCCAACTCCTCCTTCAGGACCACCCCTACTCCATTTCTCTTTCTATCCACACCATGGTAAAACAGTTTGAACCCTGCTCCAATACTGCGAGCCTTGCTGCCCTTCCACTTGGTCTCTTGGACACATAAAACATCTACCTTTCTTCTCTGCATCATGTCAGCCAGCTCTCTACCTTTGCCTGTCATTGTCCCCACATTTAGAGTTGCAACCCTCAGTCCTACATTCTTCACTTTCCTCCTCTCCCTCTGTCTCCTGACACGTTTTCCTCCTCGGCGTCTTCGACTAACAGTAGTACAATTTCCGCCGGCACCCTGTTTGTCAACAGCACCGGTGGCGGACGTTGTTAACCCGGGCCTCGACCGATCCGGTATGGTTTCACTTTGATGAACTCGCATTATGGTTTTGGCAAGTGTTTTACGTCGGATGCCATTCCTGACACAACCCTCACCATTTACCCGGGCTTGGGACCGGCGCAAGAGATACACTGGCTTGTGCTCCCTAGTGGCTGGCTAGCAAACAAAGCATACAAAAAAACAAACAAAGCATACAAAAAAATACATATACCAGTCTCACTGCTTGTGAGTTAAAATTACATAAAAAATAAGATCATGTGTTAAAAGCCAAGGTATAAAAGTGTGTTTTTAAAAGAGATTTAAAAACGGGAAGAGAGGAGGCCTGTCTGACACTCAAAGGTAAGTTGTTCCACAGCCTGGGAGCAACGACAGCAAAAGCCCCGTCACTTCTGAGCTTCAGCCTTGTTTTGGGGACTGTCAACAGCAACTGATCAGCTGATCTTAGAGATCGGGGAGGGCAGTAGGGCTGAAGCAGTTCAGACAAATATGGTGGGACAAGGTTGTTCAGGCATTTCGGTCTAAACATCATAACTTCAGTCTTATTCTCGTTAGGACTAAGGAAGTTTAGAGAAAACCATGCCTTAACATCGTTAAGGCAGTGTGTTAATTGCTGGAGAGTATTGTTTTGTGCCAGGGGAAGATAGATCTGACAATCATCAGCATAGAAATGAAAAGATATGCCATGTTTCCTAAAAATTGAGCCGAGGGGCACTAAATAAAGAGCAAATAAAAGAGTGCCAAGGATTGAGCCCTGGGGTACGTCGTGTGGAAGAGGAGCAGTGGAAGATATAAAATTGTCAATTTTTACACAAAAACTCCTATTGGTTAAATAGGACCTAAACCAATTGAGAGCGACACTCCTGACGCCCACACACTGCTCAAGACGAGAGATTAAAACCCTGTGGTCAACAGTGTCAAATGCAGCAGACAAATCTAAAAGCAATAAAACAACAAACTTTCCGGAATCTGTTAAAAGGAAAATAGCATTAGAAACCCTCAAAAGTGCACTCTCTGTACTGTGACGGGCTTTAAACCCAAACTGAAATGGCTCAGTGATACCATTGTCCTCTAAAAATGGTAACATCTGATTGTAAACAACCTTCTCTAACAGTTTAGAAATAAAAGGAAGATTAGAGATGGGCCTGAAGTTGGAGCAGAGAGAGGGGTCAAGGCCTGTTTTTTTAAGTAGAGGGCAAACGAATGCATGTTTAAAAATCTCAGGTACTATACCAGAGGAAAGACTTGTATTAATAATCTGGAGTACACTTGGTCCTATTGTATAAAATACCTCTTTAAACAAACGAGGTGGAATGGAATCTGTAGGGGAACCAGAGGGCCTCATATGACCAACTGTGTCCTCTAGGGAAATGAAGGACACAGGCTCAAACTGATCAAAGACAGATGAGCAGTGTAGAGGAATGGAGGGGGTCATAGGAATGCTGAGAAATACAAGCTCTGGTTGACACAATTTTATCAGTGAAGTAGTGAAGGAAACTTTCACAGACTTCATTGGAGGCGTCAAAGCAAACAGACTTACGCCAAAAATACACTACACGCGTTGCAGCTCCGCCCCGCTCCGGTCCGACCTCCGCAGCAAATACGCACCCATTATAATCAATGAGATAAAGTACACTGGCTCCGCACGGCGGCGATGAGCTGCGGAGAGCGGACGGCAGTCCGTCAAAATTAGAAAATTTTCTATTTCTGCCGGATGCCGGAGCTGTGCCGTAGTCAACTTTTGAAGATTACGTCGCACCAACAGGAAAAGGAACGAGCACAACTTCCGTATTTACAAAATAAAATCACCACGGGCGGACTTAATCCTAGCTCTATACGGATTTATTTGTACAAAAATGCTGTCAAACTATCATTTAATGACTACAACTACAAACGCAATACAAGAAACGCATTACAAGAAATAAATAAATAAAAAATATTTTATTCTGAAATGTAATAAATGACTTCCTGTCGCTCAAACCATGTCCTGTCGCTCATTTGAGAGAAGATCAATGCAGACGCAACAATGGATGAGGAGAGACTTATTTTGGAAGTTCAGAAGCACACTATCTTATATGACACCAGTCATCCTCATTATAAAGACACCGTTAGAAAAGATAAAGCATGGGCAGAAATTTCCAAAGTTTTGGGAGTGTCTGGTAAGTAAACACCTTTTTTAAAGTTTATGATACAGTATTAAACAACTTATTTATATTTGTGTAGCCTATGTATTTTAATGTAACAGTTATTTTTTATTACAAGGAGTATTATTTAGTAACTAAAAAAGGAACAAAAGGTTTTGTATTCTACTATAAAAACTATTTTTTTCCCCATGCAAAGGTAACTTTCTTCTCCACTGTGGGGGAAGTTCAAAGCACTACTGTATGCAAATTGATAGGTGGAGACAGTTGTGTACTGCCTTGATTTGTGGGACTTAATGCAATTGTACCAGTTTTCTTCTTGTAAAAGAAAGATACTGAAATAAAATGTACCAAAGCAGGGTATAAATTTTTATTTACAAAAACAAGACATGCAAACACATTGTATTTATTCACATTATTTACACAGCATCACTTGTCCAACTCAGTGATTTTTCCACCTACACCATCCTGTCCTGCCACCCAACACTGCCTTGAGGGGATTGAAAAAAGTCAGAAAACATCTCCCTGATGCTGCAGGCCTCTCTTGAAGCACGGTTTCCTCCCATGCGCCTCGCTGGCACCATATGTCTGCCATGATGCTCTGCATCATCCAGCATTTGCTGATTTTCTGATGGTGAAAGCAGAAAGTTGTGCAAAATGCAGGCAGCTACAACAACAGTGTCAACATTTGCAGGATGCAAGTTTATTCTGCGGTAAAGAATTCTCCATCTAGAGGCCAAAATGCCAAAGGCATTTTCAACTACCATTCGTGCTCTTGACAGCCGGTAATTGAAGATCCTTTTTCTGTGTGTTAGATTGAGGCCTGGGTATGGTCTCATCAAATATGGCCTCAGAGGGAAAGCAGCATCACCAACCATCACATAGGGCACATTAACTGCTGCATCAGCACCAGGGAGTGGGGCATTGGGAGGGACATTAAGTGTCCCTCTCTCCATTCCAATCCCCAAGGCTGAACCAGCATAAATACCTCCATCACTGGTTCTTCCAAAGTCCCCCACTTGTATCACACGAAATCTGTATTGTGCATCCACCAGTGCTAAAAGAACAATAGAAAATGTTTTTTTGTAGTTAAAGTACTGGCTTCCAGAGTGTGGTGGTGCTTGGATGTGGATGTGTTTGCCATCCAGTGCCCCCAAACAATTTGGAAAATTCCACCTCTCCCAGAAGCCCTCAGCCACTTCTTTCCATGTGTCCTCAGTTGGGGGAGGCAGATATTGTCCCATCATGACCTTCTCAATGGCAGCACAGACCATGTGAACAGAGTTTCTCACTGTTGCATGTCCAAGACGATAACTGAAAGCCAGACTGACGAAGGAATCTCCGGAGGCCAAATAACTGTTGGATAACAAACAAAAAAAAAGCACAAATATTAATTGTGATTTTCTTAATGTTTTTCAGCTGAACAATGCAAAACTAAATGGCGATCGTTGAGAGACAGCTACGTGAAAAACCGTAAAAAGTCTAACTTGCCAAGTGGATCTGCCGGAGGAACGGGAAAGGAATGGAAATATGAAAAAATTATGTATTTCCTAATCCCGTACCTGATACCCAGAAGGTTAGTTTATCCATACATTGTGACTACTCACAAAGCTTAAATTATTTGTGTAACACAACTAAACTGAAACAATTCTAAAATTAGGAGTAACCTTTGTGTTTTTCTTATTTATATGAACACATTGTTCCTCAAATAGTTCCAGAACCAACTTGGCAGTTGCATCACTGTTGGAGACAGAGGAGGACCAACCATCTCCTATGAGTGAACAAGGTGAACGTTCAGCAACCCCAGTGATGCGAGCAACTCCATCACCTGCTCCCTCTCTCGTGGCTCCAACAACATCCACAGAGAGAGAAGGGGCCCGTGCACGCAGCCCAGTGCGGGGGTCAACTACTGCTCATCGGCCAAAAACCCACAGTAGAAGACACACACGAGGTCCTGACATTGGTGACCGGCTTGTGTCAATCCTGCAGGATCCGGCCAGACCATATGTACCCAGTGATACTGGTGATGAGGCATATCATTTTTTAATGAGCTTAGTCCCACTGCTAAGTAAACTGGAAATAGACAGGAGAGCACAGGTCAAAGTTGAAATGCTGAACCTTTTGCAGAGAAATTTAGAACTTCAGCAGAGAGAAAATGCCACCCCCGCTGCCTTAATACAGACACCACGCCCCACTCAGCCACCACTCACCACTGCTTTCATACAGCCCCCAACACAAACAACTACATCTGCATTTCAACAGAGACCAAACCCCCCTCCAACACCCAGAACCTCAGCTTTTGGACCCTTTATGCAAATGTTGACATCAGAATCTGGCTCACAGTGGGAAGGAGAGGGTGATGAGGGGGAGTACACTGGCTTGTAACTTTCCGGAGAGGGTGATGAGGGGGGGGTACACTGGCTTGTAACTTTCCTTTTACAAAATTGTGTATTTTTCAATTACTTTTTTAGTTTTTTATTGTGTGTTTCTTTTATTATTATGCGAGTTTCTTAAGAAATAATTCTACATTTCAAGAGAACCAACACTCCTCCAACACCCAGAACCTCAGCTTTTGAATGCAAATATTTTACTCGGAGACTGGCTCACAGTGTGAAGGAGAGGTGTCGAGGGTGCTGGTGATGAGGGGAAGTACACTGGCTTGTAACTTTCCTTTTACAAAATTGTATATTTTTCCATTCCTTTTTTAGTTTTTTATTGTGTGGTTTGTTTTATTATTATGTGAGTTTCATTTATTGTGTGAGTTTCTTAATACTGTATATAATTCTGCATTTCAACAGAGACCCAACCCCCCTCCAATACACAGAACCTCAGCTTTTGAATGCAAATGTTGTCATCACTGGCTCACAGTGTGAAGGAGAGGTGTGGAGGGTGCTGGTGATGAGGGGGAGTACACTGGCTTGTAACTTTCCTTTTACAAAATTGTATATTTTTCCATTCCTTTCTTAAGTTTTTTATTGTGTTTTTTTAATTATTATGTGAGTTTCATTTATTGTGTGAGTTTCTTAATAAATAATTATGTATACAGTATTTACTGTAAATGATGCGTTTGTTGTTTTTTTAAAATATTTACCGAAGTCCAACAGCAAGTCTTTGTTTTGGCTCAATCGCAGCTCTGAACGTCGTGGTCTGTCTTGTCAATTCAGGACCGACAAGGGACAGAAGTTCATCCATCTGCTCTGCTGACATGCGGAAATACTGATGATGTCTTTGACTGTCCAGCCGCAGCTCAGCAACCAGATTGTAGAAATCTCCTTGTTGGATTCTTTGTTCATTCAGAAAATGAACCCAAACTCTGCCTCTTCTTCGGTCTCGATTTTCTGCCATGTCCAGCAGCATCAGCAAAGCCCATGTTCTTCTCCGGTTAATGTAAGCTGTAAAATAAACAGAAATTAGAAATTACATACGAACACGTGTTCACATTGGACATATATGTGTGTGACCCATTTCATCAAAATGAGTATCAAGTCAAATTTTGTAAAAATAATATGTTACAGTTTGATCTGAATCATGATTTTATGTAAATTTGAGTAATTTTTATGTCAATATAAAGAGGAAACCTCAAATAATAATTTTATATTAGTATTTTTCATGATGAAATAAGAACAAACATAGCTCACTGGGAAAAATTCTACATTTTAATGCGTTTTTCCTCTGATTTTTTTTTTTTGGCTACTGCTCTAAACATGTTTCAAAATGTTTATTTATGATTATATTTCAGACAGTTCATTACAATGTTACATTGATAAAGCATTAATTGATTATATTTTGAGAAAATGCATATTTTGCACACATTACAACATTAGGTAATTAAATGTATACGATTAAATTTAAATGCACACAAATAAGCAAAAATGTACTTCTTTGAATGATCTACAACACTCACCCATTACAGAGCAAATGTCCTGAAAATATCTCAATGCAAAAAACAATCAAACAGCGAGGCAGTCTCTACTGTTGTTCTCCTTCTTCCACCGAATGAATTGTTTTGTTCTGACTTCCTTATTTATCACTTGATTTATCGCGCGATCTTGCAATTTCCGCGCATGCGTCTAGGAGCGGCGCATGCAGGCGGACCTGAGCAGAGCGGAGGTAGTGGAAACTGGAGTTTGATGCGCTCACCTGCGACCTGCGGAGCGGAGCGGAGCGCATGCAGTGTATTTTTGGCGTTAGGAGCATTGAGAACCATGTCTATGGTTTTGAACAGAACTCTTGAGTTGTTACAATTAGAAGAAATGATGCCTGAGAGATATTTGTTCTTCTCAGCTTTTACAGTGTTTTGATAATGTAACAGGCTCTCTTTGAAAATATCAAAAGAAACATGTAGCTTGTCCTTTTTCCACCTCCGCTCTGCTTTCCTGCACGCACGCCTGGTAGCGTGCGTGACATCACTCAGCCAAGGCTCGGGAGCAGGTCTGGTGCACCGGCTCTTCAAAGGTGTGATCGTGTCCAGTGTTTGTGAACAAACAGAGTGGAAGTTGGAAACCAGTTCATCAATATTTAAACAAAGAGAGTCCTCAGAGTTCTCCTCGTAGAGACCAAGAAAAATGGAGGAGAACAGGGCTGGAGAGGAGGAGTTAGACATGCGACAGGGCTGAGGAGGAGCGCGCACATGAACTGGATAGTGTGTTGGAATGTCAAAAATGATCGGCTTATGATCCGAAAACACATCGTCACATATGTCCAAATTAGACACCTCTAGACCGTGGGACAGGACCAAGTCCAGTGTATGCCCGAGTGGATGAGTGGAAATGGACACGGACTATACAAAATTAAAAGAGTCAATAACGTTTAAAAAGCTCCTGGAGATGGGCTCTTCAGGACAGTCCGAGCGGATATTAAAATCACCAAGAAAAAGAACAAAGTCATATTTGGGTAAGATGTCGGCCAGAAATTCTGAAAAGTCATTTATAAAATCCTTATTGTTCTTGGGTGATTGATAGATGACGACACACAAGATGACATGAGAGCGGCCAATTTAAAATGAGCAGTGTTCAAAACTTGTGTAAGACTGCAGCCAGATCTGCCGACATTTAAAATCATTTTTAAAAACTACTGCTATTCCTCCTCCTTTCTGACCAGACAGGCGCAGGCAGTTAAATAGCAGCAACCAGGAGGAGACAGTTCAGTAAGAGCTGCAGGCTCATCAGTTCTCAGCCATCGTTGTGGAAGTACCGTTGTGGATTATAAGACTTTGTTTTCCAAAGGATCACAGACTCAGAAAGTTCATTCTCAATAGTCCAGGTATCAAATCCGCTCATTCTCAATCAGTTCATCTGGACAATTTCTTTTTAGTAGAAACGTTTCACCCTCACTTCCAGAGGGCTTTGTCAGTCAGAGCAGTCCAAAAGTCCACTTAAGTTGTTTACTTGGTGGGGTAGCTTCAGTTTGCTTTGGACTGTTCTGACTGACGAAGCCCTCTGGAGTGAGGGTGAAACGTTTCTACTAAAAAGAAATTGTCCAGATGAACTGATTGAGAATGAGCGGATCACAGACTCAGTTTTCCATGGGTTAACAGACTATGTTTTCCAAAGGATTGAAAGCTTACCGCAATGGGATTACCTACGAACAATATGGAATTTCCAAAAACATTATGGGAGTATAAGTTTGAACTTTTTTTGACTTTTTTTTCCACTTGCTGGATTACATAGAGGTCAGAGACATTCGGGGATATCCTTTCGTGTTGGAACTCATCTCCAAGGACAGGCGATGATTTCCAAAAAGGGGGACTGTAGAGATATAGCACCCTCATGTCCGTATGGGATGTGGGCCTCTCCACATCTCTCTGAAACTCTCAGTGTTACACCTTCTTGAAACTCTCAAGGAGACAAGTGGACACTATTTTGGTTAACAATTATTATGAATTAATGGACACTAATTAATCAGATTGAACTTTCTCTTTAATGTGTGTTAATTCAGAATTGATCTACAGTATATTTTTGTCATTTCAATGATGATCTGTTACTTGCATGAGTTTGACCTTTATGCTGGTTTATTCTTCAATACAAAGTGTGCTCTGAATCTAAGACTGTGAGTCAGGGAAAAAGCTGTTACTTCCTTTTTGTTTTGTCTTCAAGATAGACTCAACAGGCCAGTCCATCTGGCCGTTTATGTAAACAGTTTTCCTGTCTCCGTCAAGAGACTTTCTGCCTATGAGATGAAAACCCATCTCTTATTTTGTTAAACCAGCCAATAGTTATTGAGGAGGTGGGGGAGACCCCGCCTCCCATATAAAGATGCACTTCCTATTTTGACTTTAGTGTGAAAGGAGAGAACTTGCTGCCAACTGGTTTCTCCTCTGGAAAAAGCTGGAAACGTCCCGGTCATTATGTCAACTAGACCCACGTTTCAGCTGGAATCACAGTAAAGCCTTACTGTGATTCCTTCACTCATTTCTGAAAGAATTTCTTTTCTGACGTTTATTTTGAAAATCAGTCAGTGCGCTTGGCTCCGTTCCTGCCAGGAGAAGCAGTCTTTTTGCTCGTCTGAATCAGCTCATACACGCGGAAGCCATCTGGATGTGAACTGGACAACACAGTCCGTTAGTGTCCACAAACTTCAACTCTTATCTCCAAGACGTATCGTCAACAGGTAACGAGGCGTTGATGTGTTCTGAAAGTGTGAGAAGCCCAGCTGAGACCTATATGGGAAGGCTGCCACCCTGGTTGGTTCAAATAATCAACTTCGGTTAACTTAGCTTTCACTTATCTTCTTCCTCCTATTTCTTCCTTTTCTTAACACAGTGAAACTTTAAGTAATGTGCCAACAGTTAAATTCTAACTGTCTGTTTGTTTTAATTTGAATTCTTGTCAACGTAGTTATTAAATCAGAGCTAATATTGATACAAATGTTTAATGTACTTTCATGATAATTTCAATAAAAGGTCTATTTTCTGGTAGACCAACATAAATTGAAGTCTCTTGTGAAGTTACATTTCTGGCTAATCACAGTTAAAGCAATTTAATATCGGAAAAAGGGTGAACTCGCGAATTGGTGGTAAGTTTGTGCAGATAAACTCTGCTCAGACCTGCGCATCTAAAATATAGGTAAGTCAGTAAACTGACCAATAAGTCCTATATTATTACAATAATGGTGGCCCAGTAAGTGTTTAAATACCTTACCGCCCTTATATTGTTACATGTGTATCAGTGGCCCAGCTTGCTTATAACTTCTCTCTCCCTCTCACAGTCTCCATTGAATTGAGAAAGCTCATCGGATGATAAGCGAAACGTCTTCTGTTACAAATAAAGTCCAGTTGATCTTGTATTGAACGCCTTTTTTGGTTAAAAAAATGATTTCTCCTTCTGTTCTGGGAGTGCAAAACAAATTGCCGTACTCAAATTAATTTGTAAAGACTAATATGTTTTTTTAAGACTAAAACTAGACTTAAATTTTTTACGTTTTTGTCGATTAAAACTTAACTAAAACCATTAAATATAGAAATGACTAAAACAGACTAAAACTAAGAAGTATTTTAGTTTAAAAGACTATGACTAAAACTAAAATCAAAATGGCTGTCAAAAACAACACTGGTCCCAGACAGTCTGTGTCTCCTGTGGTGTCCCTCAGGGGTCGGTTCTGGGGCCCCTGCTGTTTTCCCTTTACATGCTACCTTTAGGTCAAATTATTAATCAGTTCAACATTTCTTTTCACTGTTATGCCGACGATACACAGCTTTACATCAGGACTGGAGCATCCTCATCTTCCACCTTGTCATCTCCATCTTCACTCACTGCCCTCTCTGCCTGCCTGGAGGCAATTAGGGCATGGATGAATCAGAACTTTCTTCAATTAAACTGCTCCAAGACTGAGGCCATACTGATTGGCACCCCTCACCAGGTACAAACATCTCCTATAACAACACTTTCCTTTTCTGGACAAGACATCCCCCTCTCCACCTCTGTTACTAATCTTGGAATAAAAATGGACTCCAATCTTACATTTGAAAATCACATTAAGCTTCTGTTTAAAACTTGCTTCTTCCATCTTCGAAACATCTCCAGACTTCGCCCATCCCTAACTTTTTCCGATGCTGAGAAGCTCGTCCATGCTTTTGTCTCCTCCAGGCTCGACTACTGCAACTCCCTGTTTATTGGAATCCCTGGCAAAAACCTTCAGAAACTTCAATATATTCAAAACAGTGCAGCAAGGATCTTGTTGAGAGTTCGTAAATTTGAACATATTACGCCCATTCTCCATAACCTTCATTGGCTTCCTGTCGCCTACAGAATTCAGTACAAAACTGCTCTCATTACACATCAATGCTTACATGGAGCTTCACCAGATTATCTGAAGGATATTCTTATTCCATACTCATCCACCCGGTCGCTGCGGTCACAGAACAGTAATCTCCTTCACATTCCGAGAACCAAATTAAGGACCATGGGAGACCGGGCTTTCAGTGTGGCTGCCCCCCGCCTGTGGAACTCTCTTCCTGACTGTCTGAGAGCCCCACAATCTGTGGTTGACTTTAAGAGCGGCTTGAAGACCTTTCTTTTCAACCGAGCATACTCTACCTCCTCATGATTCTACTTTTGATCTTAGTTGATACTGTTATTGATTTTACTTGTTTTATTACTTGTTTTATTGACATTTAATTCTGTTGCACTTTGTAGCACTTTGAGATTTTCATTAATGAAAAGTGCGTTATAAATTGAATTCATTATTATTATTATTATGTGCTGATCAGCCAGTACAAAATAACTTCAATGAACTCACTAAATCACAGTACTCTATATGAATAAAATAACATGGATCTCATTCGGTCAATGTTTTTGTGTACACACTCCCACACATCATGTTTTTGTTTTAAAGGTTTCCAAAAAAGAGGAAGAGGTGGGAAATAGCTTTGAGGAGGGATGGATTCACTGCAAGTGATTCATCTGTACTATGCAGTGAGCATTTCAAAATAGAAGATTTTGACAAAACTGGTCAGATTGTCAGACTGAGAGCTGATGTGATACCATCAATTTTCAGCTTCCCAGTTCACCTTCAAAGAGTAGGTGCATATAAGTTCATTAGCATTCATAAATGTACATAATGTTAGTCTTAAGGGATTGTGAGATATCATCATCATCATCATCATCATCATCATCATCAGCTTTATTTATAAAGTGCTTTAACACAGCCACAGCTGAAACAAAGCGCTGGACAACTAGCTACAAACAAGATAAAAGAAAGCATAAAAACAGAACCACAAAACTAACACACAGTGAACTAAAAATTCAATAATTTAAAATACAATAAAATGACAAGTTAAACAGGTAGAATCAATAAAAATGAAGTAAAATCAAGTCTCAGTTGAGTTGAAGGCCAATGAGTATAGATGAGTTTTCAAACGGGTTTTAAATATATATACATATATATACTGTACTGTATATCTAATATGTGTGTTTATGTACAGGTAGGATATACCAGTACTGTGAAGTCCATATTCATAATGTTTTTACATTTAAGTATATAAAATATACTTCATGAATGTGCTTGTATGTTATGTTGTATGATTAACACATGTATTGTGGCCCTGTTTTCCATTCAAGGTGGCTGGAATAACAACCCATCAGCAAACCAGTTCCAAGCCATCTTCCGCCGGCTGATGGTTCGGTGTGGGGTTACACCCAGTGAGACTGGCAATGTGTCAGCACAAGACAACACCGTGTCTCTGTCTGCTGTTGAAATGTCCTCTCCTGAGTCCAAGAAAGAGCATCCCTGTCCTTTTGTCAGCATTTCAGCTGTTCTGTATGACCATAGCTATATTCCGACCAAGTTTGGTAGTCTGGTAGAAAATGCTTTGGTCTACATAGCCAGATTTGTCGTGAGGCAGATTCTTCATACAAAAACCTGTGACCTGTGTCATGTCAGTTTGATCCAAGATGCTACACCGTCTTCAGTTGATGAGAGCTACCACCTTCTCTCTCTGAAAAACAATGGCTGGTTAGTTTTCTCTCACAAGGCGTAGTGAAGATGGTGAGAGCTGTGGAGAGGGTGATTCGTGGTGCTTCACCAAAGCATCCTCCAAAGTTGTCCTCGTGTCACATATATCATCCGTGAAGAGATCGGAACAGAAGATGTTTTCCAGCTTGGCATTGACAATCATCATTCCAACTTGTTGTCATTGGTTGTGTCTGTGTTTCTGAAGATAAGGATGCACCACATTGCAAAAGTCAACTGTCTTGGTTTGCAGAAAGGCAGCACCGGAAAAAAAGCTCTGCAAAACTGTCCTATTTCAAGGCTATTAGATTGTGTAAAAATTTAATGAACATGTAAATATTGTTGTCACAACATATAAAGTATATGTATGTATGTGTGTGTGTGTGCGTGTGTGTGCGTGTGTGTGTGTGTGTGTGTGTGTGTATATGTATGTACTGTATATATACATATACTGTACATATAATTTTTTTGTAAATACAGAAGTTAAAGATTCATTGACATGATTATTTTACTATTCATAAAATTGCTCAATATATATCAGAGTCAGAGAGTCTTTATTGTCATTTGCACTGCATGTGGTACATGTGATGAAAATGAGATTATGTACACGATGGGGTCCCAGTTACATCCAACAACAAATGCAAGAGAAAAACAGTAATAACATCTAGACCCAGACAGCATTTACATTTGGGCCGGATCCGTTTACAAGTCGCCAGATCCGCATAACAGTCAGATGCGGTTTACACCTCTGAGCCAACTCCTTACCGGGCTCGTTTACAAGTCGCCAGATCCGCATAACAGTCAGAGACGGCGTGGTGTTGTGTGCCAGTTCCACCCCGATTCTGAGATCATGAGCTGCACTGACACCTGCGCTGGGTGTGGTTCTGATCCGGTTTTTGCCTGCAGACCGAATGCGCCAGCCTCAGAGGTTTACTAAAACTGACATCTGGCTCTGATCTGGTCCCAGACTGCAAGCCAACTGCGCCTTCCTTATTTTTGAAAGCAACAGACGCAGCACTAAGAGAAGTGATCGCATGCTTGTGGTAAGCCCAAGTAACAGAGAACGTTAAACTAACGTTCTGGTATGGTTCTTACATGGTTCTGTTAGATCACAACGTTCTTAGAACGTTCTTTGAAGGTTTTGACTAACGTTTGAACAAACCTAGATATAACGTTCTAACCTAACGTTCTTAGAACGTTCAACAAACGTTCCCTTTGCCATGCCAGTTTCTTTACACAAAGTATTTTCACACTGGTTTATTTTTCTGTTTTAAACGTTTTGTCAGTTTTTTGAAACAGCTCGAGCTGTTTTTTTATATTGTGTATATATATATATATATATATATATATATATAATATTGTTATTATTATTATTGAGCATGCATCAGGGTATTATTATTATCATCATTATTATTATCATTATTCAATTTTATTCTGCGTTACTCCAGGCGTACGTGAAACGTGAAGTTGTTTGCTTTCTGCCCTTTTTCATGGTCTTCATGCGTTATGATTGGATTGGGGGTAGAACGTGATCATGTACGTCCCAACCAATCAACGCCACTCTTGCTTATCAGGTTGCATGTGAACTTTGTCCTAACCAATCAACGCCACTCTTGTTTATCGAGGGAAGTAGCATGTCATCATATCCAACCAATCAACGCTTCGCGCGCTTCGTTCAAATGTAGCTATTTCCTGTTATCTGTTGGACAAGAAGCTGTTGTTGTGTCGTACTCAGCGCTTGTAAAACTTGCTTTTTATTAGACGTCGACTGGTCTGACTCTGGACGACGACTGGACATTCAGTTGGAAGTTGAAGGTCGGTTCTGTTTTCTTTATTTGCTAGCTGTTTTAGCTCTGTTCACATGAATGAACAAAACCTGCTGTTGCTAAAAGCTAAGCTAACAACGAGCTAAAACGGGTCTGTGTGCTGCTGAGGCAGATAATTTGAGGCAAGTAAAACACTGCAGGTTAGGTTATTCTAGCGTTTAAATAAGCCATATACTGTATGCTACGAGTTATTTTTTATTTTTTTGGCTTAGTTCCTGGATGGTTTTTCAAAGAGACAGGCCCCGCATCCTCTCGATGTTTGCGTCGCATGTCTGTTAACACACATGCGCTCACTAGCCAGCAGAACAATAACCGCAGCCAGGCTGAAATACTAATTTACTTTAAATACGTATTTCAGCAACATACTGTTTTTGTAGCTGCTTAAACAAGAGGCTGAAGGAAGACCTCGTGAATGAGATCTCATTCACACAGTCTTGAGAGGTCTTGAGAGTCAATTACTTTCTGACAGTTTCATTAAAGATTTACTGGTACATGAGATATTTTACTAACAGACACACAGGCAGGCTAATATGAGTGCCAGACTTTGGTCGTGGTGGTGCTAAACAGTTCATAGTAACACAGCAGAGGTGTTTGTCCCTTTGTGAATCTTTAGGATTGAATCCTCTTTATTTGTCTCCAAGTTGTCATCAATCAATGTCATCAGCATGAAAAATCTGTCAAGCACAAAGAAAGATTGTGATCACATAACTGGTTTGAAAGTGGCTGATAGGTAGTTATTTTAGATTTCTTGTAAACCTGTCTTAAAATGTAAGGGGTTCTGGACTTTGCAGGGGTCTGAAACCTGCGGCTCTGGAGCCACATGTGGCTCTTTGGTCCCTCAGCAGTGGCTCTTCCAAGCTTTGATCAAAAATAACTTTAAACTGAATTTTATTTGTTCTTATAACAACAAAAAGGGCTAGTTTTAGCAGTTTTTCCTGTCTTTTCCTTTGCAAATGTGTGAATACTAGAACTAATAGAAGGAGTAAAACATAAGTTAACTTTATTTATTCAAAGTAGGATATTTAATTTTTCCACAATTAAAATAATTTACCTAGACCTGCATAGTTCATTATTTTATTTTTTAATTGGGAAAGATCACATTATTTTTCCTCCATTATGATAATCTGGTCTTTTTTAGTCTTAAAATGTCCAGCATCAACGTGTGGCATGGAGGCTGCACAGTTGAAGAGAGGAAAGCTCTGCAGAGAGTGGTGAAGGCTGCACAGAAGTCTGTTGGAGTCAGTCTCCCCACCATCACAGACATTTACACCTCCAGATGCAGGAAAAGAGCCACCTGCATCATGAAAGACCTCACTCATCCAGCACACTCACTCTTTGCCCCACTCCCCTCAGGACGGAGGTTGAGGAGCATCAAGTGTAGAACCACTAGACTGAGGAACAGCTTCTACCCTGAGGCTGTTAGACTCATGAATAAATAAAAATAAAATAAAAATAAACACTGCAAAATATCACATCATACTGATGCTGATCTGTTTTCTTGTTGCTGTGTTCATCTGTGTTCATCTGTGACCATCTGCTCATACAAACTCATGTTCGTGCTGCTGTTTATTCCCACTATATTAGGCTTAGTGTATTACTAGTTGATGTTTTTCTTAGTTAATTCTAGATGTTATTACTGTTTTTCTCTTTCATTTGTTGTTGGATGTAACTGGGACCTCGTGTACATAATCTCGTTTTCATCTCATGTACCACATGCTGTGCAAATGACAATAAAGACTCTCTGACTCTCTTTAACTTCACATGTTCATGTTTGTGTCTCTTTCAACAGACAAAACCTGTTGGCACCTGACGTCATGGGCAGACCTGTGTCCTCTGCTCTCTCCTCACCATCCTCCTGCAGCTCCTCTCCATCATCACCTGTGCGTCACCACCTTGTGCCTACAGTGAGTTGAACTTGTTTTCTGTCGGTGTTTTCTGTTTTTATTGCAGGTCATGACCCTGCTTTAACTTCACATGTTCATGTTTGTGTCTCTTTCAACAGACAAAACCTGTTGGCACCTGACGTCATGGGCAGACCTGTGTCCTCTGCTCTCTCCTCACCATCCTCCTGCAGCTCTTGGAGAAAAAAGACCAAGAGCTGCTGGATCCAGTTGTACATAAAGACATATCCCTGAGCCACTCCCTGAACAGGTAAGTGTTGACTAGATCAGGTAAAGTCAATCAATCATATATGCTAAAAAATGTATTTGTACTTTAAGAGTAAATGTACTTTTGTTTTAAAGGTCTCCCACCTACCTGCTCCAACATTTTCCTCTGGACCTGTTGTCAGGTATAATCTGTAAATTTTAACATTTAAATACTGTATACACACACATTTCAGTACTACATTGTCTTTTTTTTCCCCTTGGCTAGTCTGGGAGAAAAATACCTAAAGCTTCTGGATCCAGTTGTACACAAAGAAGTACCTGTGAGGCCAACCCTGTAATGGGTAAGTGCTGACTACTTTAGTTTTTTTTTCTTCATTGTTTGGTATGTTCATTGTTATGGAAGATCAAAACTGACATAATTTGAAGTAAAAGCATGTACTGTATATGGACTGATAAATTAATAAATACACAAAAAATGCACCAATTAAATTACAAAGGAGAAATTTACTTCATGTCATATAATTTCATCCATCCATCCATCCATCCATTTTCTTCCGCTTATCCGGGGTCGGGTCGCGGGGGTAGCAGCCTAAGTAGGGAGGCCCAGACTTCCCTCTCCCCAGCCACTTGGAGCAGCTCCTCTGGGGGAATCCCAAGGCGTTCCCAGGCCAGCCGAGAAACATAGTCCCTCCAGCGTATCCTGGGTCTTCCTCTGGGTCTCCTCCCGGTGGGACATGCCCGGAACACCTCACCAGGGAGGCGTCCAGGAGGCATCCTAACCAGATGCCCGAGCCACCTCAACTGGCTCCTCTCGATGTGGAGAAGCAGCGGCTCTACTCCGAGTCCCTCCCGGATGACTGAGCTTCTCACCCTATCTCTAAGGGAGAGTCCAGACACCCTGCGGAGAAAACTCATTTCAGCCGCTTGTATCCGAGATCTCGTTCTTTCGGTCACAACCCAAAGCTCATGACCATAGATGAGGGTGGGAACGTAGATCGATCGGTAAATTGAGAGCTTTGCCTTTTGACTCAGCTCTCTCTTCACCACGACAGACCGGTACAGCGCCCGCTTCACTGCAGACGCTGCACCTATCCGCCTATCGATCTCACGCTCCAGTTTTCCCTCATTCGTGAACAAGATCCCGAGATACTTAAACTCCTCCACTTGGGGCACACCTTGGCTGCGCCTAGAAATTCTGTCCATAAAAGTTATGAACAGAATCGGTGACAAAGGTCAACCTTTTTATTTTCCAGGTTAGTTCCAATAAATTATATATTTCTGCTTATAATTATAATACATTTTACTGTATTTTTAAAATATATATTTTTGTTTTTCTTGTAGATGCATTTGTGCCTTTTAATGTTTATATTCAATTATTGTTTATATTTTTTCCCCACAAGTTTTTCTTTTTTAAATGGGTCTTGCATTTCTATGTCTCCTGTTTTGACTTTACCTTATGCATTTCTGCTTCATGCACAGTAGATCTACACATGGATCCTGCTCCTTCCTGTTTTTTTGACCAATAGAAGTGGAGTAGTGGTGTAAAAACACATGGAAATAAAAAGACTTTTGGGGGAATAAATATAAAATAAATAAATACTTACAATATAAATATTGGGAGGCACAAATGCACATACAAGTAAAAAGGAACACAAAAATATGTTTTTAAAAACAGTAAAATGTAAAATGTAAAGTTTATTGGAACTAAGCAGAAAAAATAAATATGAAGGTAAATTAAATTATAAAACATGAGGTAAAGTTCTCCTTTTTTAATTTAATTGATGCATTTCAAATGTATTTATTGGTCCTTTTATATACAGTATTTTGGCTTTTACTTCTAATTATGTCAGTTGGGGTTCTCCATTAATTGTTACCTGCATGATTTAAATTTATTTTACAATCTCTGATGTCCATATCCTCTGACCTAGGCCTCACTGAATTCTCTAATACTTGACTAAATGTGTTGAGAGCCTCCAGCTGACTACATGCACACGTAAGTTATGACAATTTCTTATGTTTGTTTGTTTTTGTTTTATTATATTGTTTTTTGGTATTGCCTGGTTATAATCTTGTTTTTCTTTGTGCTTTTCTTAGGCTCCTGTCTGACCTCCAAATGCTAATGTTGCTAGCAATGAGGAAACCTCACATCTTCCACAAAGTGCTAAGGTGAATCTACTACTGCCACAGACGGTCCTGCATCTGGAGATTCATCACAGATGACCACTTCATCAAGTTTGCGGACGAAACAGTGGTAGGTCTCATCAGCAACAACGATGAGACGGACTACAGGAACGAGGTGAGCCGCCTGGCCTTGTGGTGCGGACACAACAATCTCACTCTCAACGTGGAGAAGACAAAGGAGATTGTTGTGGACTTCAGGAAGAGGGATGCCCAACATGCCCCTCTGACCATCAACAGCACCGCAGTGGAGAGAGTGGACAGCACCAAGTTCCTGGGAGTGCACGTCTCAAAGGACCTGTCCTGGAGCAGGAACACTGCATCACTGGCAAAGAAGGCTCACCAGCGTCTCTACTTTCTCCGCAAGCTGAAAAGGGCTGGAGCTTCAACCCCCATCATGTGCACCTTCTACAGAGGTGCCATAGAAAGTGTCCTGACCAGCTGCATCACTGTGTGGTTTGGTGCATGTACTGCATCCTGCCGCAAGAGCCTCCAGCGCATCGTGAGAGCAGCTGAGAAGCTCGTCGGCACCTCCTTCCCCTCACTGCAGGACTTACACAGCAAACGCCTCACTAGGAAGGCCCTCTGCATGGCAGGTGATCCCACACACCCACTACACAGCCGCTTCAGCCTGTTGCCTTCAGGGAGGAGACTGAGGAGTCTCCAGGCTCGAACCAGCAGACTGAGAGACAGCTCTGTTCATCAGGCAGTCAGGATGCTAAACACTCTGCCTGCTCTGCCCCCCCTCCCATTTGAACTGCCTTAACACAAAAAACTTTCTCACACATTATCACACAACACAAAGATTTTAACACTGGACCCTGTGTCATCAAACGGGTTATTCACTAAACTCTCGGTCATGTGCTCATTCAGTTTGCACTACTTCTCATAATAATAATAATAATTAATTCAATTTATAACGCACTTTTCATTACTGAAAATCTCAAAGTGCTACACATATATTGAATGCTACACACATTCATAAACCGGTGGCGGCAGACTACCATGCAAGGTGCTTTCCAGTCCTACCGGAAGCAACTCAGGGTTAAGTGTCTTGCCCAAGGACACAACGACACATGGTGCGGGTCCCGGGAGTCGAACCGCCAACTTTCCGATCGGGAGACGACTGCCATTACCACTACACCACGGCC
>JBBPBX010052421.1:0-24213 GCA_038048925.1 Garcialebias charrua
TCTAAGGAAACTCAACCATTTTAATATTGACCGAACCATAATGACCATGTTTTACCGTGCTTTTATTGAATCTGTTTTATCCTTTTCTTTGGTGTCATGGTTTGGTCACACTACACTGAGAGGAAAGAATTCCCTTCAGCAGATTGTTTTTACTGTTTTTATTTGTGTGTGCGCATGGATGGATGTATGCTTTGTACCACTGCAAACCACATTTACCCTTGGGTATAAATAAAGTAACCTGAACCTGAACCTGAAACTGAACCTGCTTCGGCTTCTTCACACAATCTGGCTCAGATGCTGAGGTTCTGCTTCAGCATCATCAGACACTCTGGCTCAGCTACTGAGGTTCTGCTTTGGCTTTTTCAGACGCTCTGGCTGAGGTACTAAGGTTCTGCTTAAGCATCATCAGACACTCTACCTCAGCTGCTGAGGTTCTGCTTTGGCTTCACCAGAAACTCTGGCTCAGCTGCTGAGGTTCTGCTTCGGCTTCATCACAAGCTCTGTCTTAGCTACTGAGGTTCTGCTTCGGCTTCATCAGATGCTCTGGCTCAGTTGCTGAGGTTTTCTTCAGCTTCATCAGACGCTCTGGCTCAGCTACTGAGGTTCTGCTTTGGCTTCATCACACTCTCCGGCTCAGCTGCTAAGGTTCTTTTTTGGCTTCATCAGATGCTCTGGCTCAACTGCTGAGATTCTTTTTCGGCTTCATCAGACGCTCTGGCTCAAATGCTGAGGTTCTGCTTAGGCTTCATCAGACGCTCTGGCTCAGGTGCTAAGGTTCTGCTTGGTCTTCACCAGACACTCTGGCTCAGTTGCTAAGTTTCTGCTTTGGCTTCATCAGACACTCTGGCTCAGCTGCTGAGGTTCTGCTTTGGCTTCATCAGACGCTCTGGCTCAAATGCTGAGGTTCTGCTTAGGCTTCATCAGACGCTCTGGCTCAAATGCTGAGGTTCTGCTTAGGCTTCATCAGACGCTCTGGCTCAGGTGCTAAGGTTCTGCTTTGGCTTCATCAGACACTGTGGCTTAGTTGCTGAGGTTCTACTTCGGATTTATCATACACTCTGGTTCAGCTGTTCAGGTTCTTCTTCGGCTTCATCACATGCTCTGGCTTAGCTGCTGAGGTTCTGCTTCGGCTTTATCATACACTCTGGTTCAACTGCTGATGTTCTGCTTCAGCTTCATCAGACTCTCTGGTTCAGCTGCTGATGTTCTGCTTCAGCTTCATCAGACTCTCTGGTTCAGCTGCTGATGTTCTGCTTCAGCTTCATCAGACTATCTGGTTCAGCTGCTGATGTTCTGCTTCAGCTTCATCAGACTCTCTGGTTCAGCTGCTGATGTTCTGCTTCAGCTTCATCAGACTCTCTGGTTCAGCTGCTGATGTTCTGCTTCAGCTTCATCAGACTCTCTGGTTCAGCTGCTGATGTTCTGCTTTAGCTTCATCAGACACTCTGGTTCAGCTGCTGAGGTTCTGCTTTGGCTTCATCAGACATTGTGGCTTAGCTGCTAAGGTTATTTTTGGCTCCATCAGATGCTCTGGCTTAGCTGCTGAGGTTCTGCTTCCGATTTATCAGGCACTTTGGCTCAGCTGTTGAGGTTCTGCTTTGGCTTCTTCAGACACTCTGGCTTAGCTGCTGAGGTTCTGCTTAAAGCAAATGAAAGTAGCCATCGGCAGGTGACTGATGATTTTGTTCAATGGTGCGAGGACTCTTTCCTCAAACTGAACACAGATAAGACAAAAGACATGATCATTGATTTTAGGAAGAAACCTCACCAGCACGGAGTCACTTTAATTAAAGGTCAAGCAATTGAGACAGTGCAGTAATTTTGACAAGGTGTGCAAAAAGGCCCACCAGCGCCTTTATTGTCTAAGGAAACTCAACCATTTTAATATTGACCGAACCATAATGACCATGTTTTACCGTGCTTTTATTGAATCTGTTTTATCCTTTTCTTTGGTGTCATGGTTTGGTCACACTACACTGAGAGGAAAGAATTCCCTTCAGCAGATTGTTAAGCTGTCATCTAAACTGACCGGAGGAACCCAAACCTCAGTTACATCCATGTACGTTAGTCAGGTACAGAGGATAGCTTCTTCTGTTTTAAAAGATGTCCTTCATCCCCTGTACGGAGAGTTTCAGCTTCTTCCCTCTGGTCGGAGGTTTTTAGTCCCTAAATGTAGGACAACACGTTTTAAAAATAGCTTTGTTCCCACTGCTGTTACTGAAATGAACAAATTGAAATAATGTTGAAGCTTTTAGTGGTTAAATGTTTTTTATTTTTCATTTTACATATGATTTGGGGAGCCTTAACACTGTTATGTGCAACATTATCTGTTTATGGTTTCTTTGAAGTGTTTTTACTAAATGTTTTTACTGTTTTTATTTGTGTGTGCGCATGGATGGATGTATGCTTTGTACCACTGCAAACCACATTTACCCTTGGGTATAAATAAAGTAACCTGAACCTGAACCTGAAACTGAACCTGCTTCGGCTTCTTCACACAATCTGGCTCAGATGCTGAGGTTCTGCTTCAGCATCATCAGACACTCTGGCTCAGCTACTGAGGTTCTGCTTTGGCTTTTTCAGACGCTCTGGCTGAGCTACTAAGGTTCTGCTTAAGCATCATCAGACACTCTACCTCAGCTGCTGAGGTTCTGCTTCGGCTTCATCAGACACTTTGGCTCAGTTGCTGAGGTTCTTTTTCGGCTTCTTCAGACGGTCTGGCTCAGTTGCTAAGGTTCTGCTTCAGCTTCATCAGACACTCTGGCTCAGATGCTGAGGTTCTGCTTTGGCTTCACCAGAAACTCTGGCTCAGCTGCTGAGGTTCTGCTTCGGCTTCATCACAAGCTCTGTCTTAGCTACTGAGGTTCTGCTTCGGCTTCATCAGATGCTCTGGCTCAGTTGCTGAGGTTTTCTTCAGCTTCATCAGACGCTCTGGCTCAGCTACTGAGGTTCTGCTTTGGCTTCATCACACTCTCCGGCTCAGCTGCTAAGGTTCTTTTTCGGCTTCATCAGACGCTCTGGCTCAACTGCTGTGGTTCTTTTTTGGCTTCATCAGATGCTCTGGCTCAACTGCTGAGATTCTTTTTCGGCTTCATCAGACGCTCTGGCTCAAATGCTAAGGTTCTGCTTAGGCTTCATCAGACGCTCTGGCTCAGGTGCTAAGGTTCTGCTTGGTCTTCACCAGACACTCTGGCTCAGCTGCTGAGGTTCTGCTTTGGCTTCACCAGACACTCTGGCTCAGTTGCTAAGTTTCTGCTTTGGCTTCATCAGACTCTCTGGTTCAGCTGCTGAGGTTCTGCTTCAGCTTCTTCAGACACTCTGGCTCAGCTGTTGAGGTTCTGCTTCAGCTTCATCGGACACTCTGGTTCAGCTGCTAAGGTTCTGCTTCGGCTTCATCGGACACTCTGGCTCAGCTGCTGATGTTCTGCTTCGGCTTCATCGGACACTCTGGCTCAGCTGCTGATGTTCTGCTTCGGCTTCATCAGACACTTTGGCTCAGCTGCTGAGGTTCTGCTTCAGCTTCATCAGACACTCTGGCTCAGCTGCTGAGGTTCTGTTTCGGCTTCTTCAGACACTTTGGCTCAACTGCTGAGGTTCTGCTTCGGCTTTATCAGACAGTCTGGATCAGCTGCTGATGTTCTGCTTCGGCTTTATCAGACAGTCTGGATCAGCTGCTGAGGTTCTGCTTCGGCTTCATCAAACATTCTGGCTCAGTTGCTGAGGTTCTGCTTCGGATTCCTCACACACTCTGGCTCAGCTGCTGAGGTTCTTCTTCGGCTTCATCAGACGCTCTGGTTCAGCTACTGAGGTTCTGCTTCGGCTTTATCAGATGCTCTGGCTCAGCTGCTGAGGTTCTGCTTCAGCTTCATATGACGCTCTGGCTCAGCTGCTAAGGTTCTTTTTCTGCTTCATCAGTCACTTTGTCTCAGCTGCTAAGGTTCTGCTTCGGCTTCATCGGACACTCTGGCTCAGCTGCTGATGTTCTTCTTCAGCTTCATCAGAAACTTTAGCTCAGTTGCTGAGGTTCTGCTTTGGCTTCTTCAAACACTTTAGCTCAGCTGCTGAGGTTCTGCTTCGGCTTCTTCAGACGCTCTGGCTCAGCAGCTAAGGTTCTGCATGGGCTTCATCAGACACTCTGGCTAAGCTGCTGAGGTTCTGCTTCGGCTTCTTCTGACGCTCTGAATCAGCTGCTGAGGTTCTGTTATGGCTTCTTCAGACGCTCTGGCTCAGCTGCTGAGGTTCTGCTTTGGCTTCATCAGACACTCTGGCTGAGCTGCTGAGGTTCTGCTTCGGCTTTTTCACACACTCTGGCTCAGCTGCTGAGGTTCTTCTTCTGCTTTATCAGATGCTCTGGCTCAGCTGCTGAGGTTCTGCTTCAGCTTCATATGACGCTCTGGCTCAGCTGCTGAGGTTCTTTTTCGGCTTCATCAGTCACTTTAGCTCAGCTGCTGAGGTTCTGCTTCGGCTTCATCGGACACTCTGGCTCAGTTGCTGATGTTCTTCTTCGGCTTCATCAGACACTTTAGCTCAGCTGCTGAAGTTCTGCTTCGGCTTCATCAAACACTTTAGCTCAGCTGCTGAGGTTCTGCTTTGGCTTCATCAGACACTTTGGCTCAGCTGCTGAGGTTCTGCTTCGGCTTTTTCACACACTCTGGCTCAGCTGCTGAGGTTCTTCTTCTGCTTTATCAGATGCTCTGGCTCAGCTGCTGAGGTTCTGCTTCAGCTTCATATGACGCTCTGGCTCAGGTGCTGAGGTTCTTTTTCGGCTTCATCAGTCACTTTAGCTCAGCTGCTGAGGTTCTGCTTCGGCTTCATCGGACACTCTGGCTCAGTTGCTGATGTTCTTCTTCGGCTTCATCAGACACTTTAGCTCAGCTGCTGAAGTTCTGCTTCGGCTTCATCAAACACTTTAGCTCAGCTGCTGAGGTTCTGCTTTGGCTTCATCAGACACTTTAGCTCAGCTTCTAATATTCTGCTTCGGCTTCATCAGACATTTTGGCTCAGCTGCTGAGGTTCTGCTTCGGCTTCATCAGACACTAGCTCAGCTGCTGAGGTTCTGCTTCGGCTTCATCAGACACCCTGGCTCAGCTGCTGAGGTTCTGCTTCGGCTTCATAAGACACCCTGGCTCAGCTGCTGAGGTTCTGCTTCGGCTTCATCGGACACTCTGGCTCAGCTGCTGATGTTCTGCTTCGGCTTCATCAGACACTTTAGCTCAGCTCCTGAGGTTCTGCTTCAGCTTTATCAGACACTTTAGTTCAGCTGTTGAGGTTCTGCTTCAGCTTCATCAGACACTCTGGCTCAGCTGCTGAGGTTCTGCTTCGGCTTCATAAGACACCCTGGATCAGCTGCTGATGTTCTGCTTCAGCTTCATCAGACACTTTGGCTCAGCTACTGAGGTTTTGCTTCTGCTTCATCAGACACTATAGTTCAGTTGCTAAGGTTCTGCTTCAGCTTCATCAGACACTCTGGCTCAGCTGCTAAGGTTCTGCTTCAGCTTCATCAGACACTTTAGTTCAGCTGCTAAGGTTCTGTTTCGGCTTCTTCAGACACTTTGGATCAGCTGCTGATGTTCTGCTTCGGCTTCATCAGACACTTTGGCTCAGCTACTGAGGTTCTGCTTCAGCTTCATCAGACACTTTGGCTCAGCTGCTAAGGTTCTGTTTCGGCTTCATCTGACACTGGCTCAGTTGCTAAGGTTCTGCTTCGGCTTCTTTACACACTCTGGTTCAGCTGCTGAGGTTTTGCTTCGGCTTCATCAGACACTTTGGCTCAGTTGCTGATGTTCTGCTTCGGCTTCATCAGACACTTTGGCTCAGTTGCTGAGGTTCTGCTTCGGCTTCATCAGACACTCTGGCTCAGCTGCTAAGGTTCTGAAACAGCAGGTGATGACAGAGGGCGCATGCACACGCAGCGACCAGCAGCAGGTTGGAATGTGTGAGGTGACGTGTCGTTTTGTTTGATTAATTTTGTGTTTAATCATACGTTTTAATCAGGAATTTTTTTTTGAGTGTCAAGGCCTCAGTTTTTACAGACAAGGATGGATTTTCTGTCATTTTTTGGGCTGTGGTTCTTCGTTAATCAGCTGATGAATCACCTATGTGCCGATGAATCTACCGGGATTGTTTGGAATGTCAGGATCCAGTACTCCAGAGACACCCTTTTACAGCTAAATGTTGCCACATTAGCTCAGGTGTCAGACCTCGACCCACAAATACCGCCGGATCTCATTCGGAGCGATTTGAACAGAGCAAGGAGTAATAAAGGTGCCGGTAAAAGGAAGCGGGGAAGACGTGCAGGGCTCAGACTGCGGCTGAAGAGACAACGCGCTGATCGGATCCCTCTTCCTTCTTTCATCTTGGCAAATGTGCGGTCCCTCAGGAACAAACTTGATGAACTTGAAAGCTGCGTTCGCTACAAGAAGGATTTTAAGAACTGCTGCGTCATGGCTTTCAGTGAAACGTGGCTCACAGAGCAAGACTTGGACTCGGATCTGTCCATAGAAGGATTTGGGGCTCCACTTCGACTGGACCGACAGGCTGAGGTAACGGGGAAAACTCAGGGCGGGGGTGTGTGTCTGTATGTGAGCAGACGCTACTGTACTTCAGTGACGATAAGAGAGCGGATTTGCACGCCTCACGTTGAACTTCTATCAGTGTCACTACGGCCCTTTTATCTGCCCCGTGAGTTCCCCCAAATTTTCATCACAATTGTGTACATTCATCCAAAGGCAGACCCCACCTCTGCCTCCAGCACAATTTTTGATGTCGTGCAGAAGCAGCAGTCCATCTCCCCAGATGCACCTAACTTTGTCTTAGGTGATTTTAATCACGTTTCTCTTAAGAAAACACTGAGAAATTTTTATCAGTATGTTTCCTGCACAACAAGAGGTGATAAGACACTGGATTTATGTTATGGCTCAGTGAAGGATGCTTTTAAGTCTGTCCAACTCCCTCCACTGGGCTCTGCTGACCACAACTGTGTTCATCTGCTGCCCATCTACAAAACTGTTCTGAAGAGAGAAAAACCTGAGATCAAGGACATAAAAGTCTGGACAGAGGAATCAGTTCTCTCACTGCAGGAATGTTTTCGGTGTACGGACTGGGATCTTTTTAAACAATCTTGTGGTGATGATTTAGACTCATTAGTGGATGTCACATGTTCTTATATCACGTTTTGCAGAGATATGATTATTCCAGCGAAGCGTGTAAAAATATATCCTAATAACAGACCATGGGTTACTAAATCAGTTAAGTCCAGTTTGTATAAAAAATCAATTGCTTTTAAACAGGGAACAGTCTTTGACCAGCATTTAGCCAGAAAAGAAGTAAAGGTAGAAATTTCAAAAGCAAAACAAAAGTACAAAGACGAATTGGAGAATAAAATGGCCACAAATCAACTTGGCTCAGCATGGGCTAGTATGAAGACTATTGCAGGCCTTCAGAAGCCGCATAAAACCCGTGTCACTATAGATGGTTTTGATTCAGATTTTAAACTTGCAAATGCTTTAAATTCATTTTATTGTCGTTTTGATACCTGTGATTTTAGGAATGAAATCCAGAAACTAGTTCATGATCTTAAAGACACACAGCACTCTAACATCAGCCTCCAAGATGTGAAACAAGCTTTTCAGTGTGTAAAAGTGAACAAAAGTCACGGACCAGATAATGTATGTGGCCGTTCTGTAAAATTCTGTACCAATGAGCTGAGTTCCATTTTTCAGTATATTTATAATAAGTCTCTGGAAACACAACATGTTCCCATCATCTGGAAAGATGCTGTAGTGGTTCCTGTCCCTAAATCCAACCGTCCGAAAACTGTTGGTGATTTTAGACCAGTAGCTTTGACCTCAGTTCTGATGAAAATCTTTGAAAGATTAATCAGAGGTGAGATTCTAAAGCAGACTGAACATCTTTTAGATCCCATGCAGTTTGCTTACAGGCCTCATAGAGGCGTAGAGGACGCAACACTCACCCTGCTTAACATGCTTTTTAAACACTTAGATTTAAATGCGACCCATGTCAGACTTTTATTTGTAGATTTTTCCTCAGCTTTTGATACAATCCAACCTCACACATTAACTGAACGGCTTGTTGAACAGTTTCCTCTGAGTAACAATTTGATGGGCTGGATCTTGGATTTTTTAAGTAACAGGACACAGAGAGTAAGGGTGAATAATTGTCTCTCTGAATCCAAGTCCTCTTCCACCGGATCACCCCAGGGATGTGTATTGTCACCCCTGCTTTTTATTCTATACACCAATATGTGTCGGAGCAGACATGAGAGCAGGTACATTATAAAGTATGCAGATGATTCTGTTATTGTCAGTCTGCTTAAAGGAAATGAAAGTAGCCATGGGCAGGTGACTGATGATTTTGTTCAATGGTGCGAGGACTCTTTCCTCAAACTAAACACAGATAAGACAAAAGACATGATCATTGATTTTAGGAAGAAACCTCACCAGCACGGAGTCACTTTAATTAAAGGTCAAGCAATTGAGACAGTGCAGTAATTTTGACAAGGTGTGCAAAAAGGCCCACCAGCGCCTTTATTGTCTAAGGAAACTCAACCATTTTAATATTGACCGAACCATAATGACCATGTTTTACCGTGCTTTTATTGAATCTGTTTTATCCTTTTCTTTGGTGTCATGGTTTGGTCACACTACACTGAGAGGAAAGAATTCCCTTCAGCAGATTGTTAAGCTGTCATCTAAACTGACCGGAGGAACCCAAACCTCAGTTACATCCATGTACGTTAGTCAGGTACAGAGGATAGCTTCTTCTGTTTTAAAAGATGTCCTTCATCCCCTGTACGGAGAGTTTCAGCTTCTTCCCTCTGGTCGGAGGTTTTTAGTCCCTAAATGTAGGACAACACGTTTTAAAAATAGCTTTGTTCCCACTGCTGTTACTGAAATGAACAAATTGAAATAATGTTGAAGCTTTTAGTGGTTAAATGTTTTTTATTTTTCATTTTACATATGATTTGGGGAGCCTTAACACTGTTATGTGCAACATTATCTGTTTATGGTTTCTTTGAAGTGTTTTTACTAAATGTTTTTACTGTTTTTATTTGTGTGTGCGCATGGATGGATGTATGCTTTGTACCACTGCAAACCACATTTACCCTTGGGTATAAATAAAGTAACCTGAACCTGAACCTGAAACTGAACCTGCTTCGGCTTCTTCACACAATCTGGCTCAGATGCTGAGGTTCTGCTTCAGCATCATCAGACACTCTGGCTCAGCTACTGAGGTTCTGCTTTGGCTTTTTCAGACGCTCTGGCTGAGGTACTAAGGTTCTGCTTAAGCATCATCAGACACTCTACCTCAGCTGCTGAGGTTCTGCTTTGGCTTCACCAGAAACTCTGGCTCAGCTGCTGAGGTTCTGCTTCGGCTTCATCACAAGCTCTGTCTTAGCTACTGAGGTTCTGCTTCGGCTTCATCAGATGCTCTGGCTCAGTTGCTGAGGTTTTCTTCAGCTTCATCAGACGCTCTGGCTCAGCTACTGAGGTTCTGCTTTGGCTTCATCACACTCTCCGGCTCAGCTGCTAAGGTTCTTTTTCGGCTTCATCAGACGCTCTGGCTCAACTGCTGTGGTTCTTTTTTGGCTTCATCAGATGCTCTGGCTCAACTGCTGAGATTCTTTTTCGGCTTCATCAGACGCTCTGGCTCAAATGCTGAGGTTCTGCTTAGGCTTCATCAGACGCTCTGGCTCAGGTGCTAAGGTTCTGCTTGGTCTTCACCAGACACTCTGGCTCAGTTGCTAAGTTTCTGCTTTGGCTTCATCAGACACTCTGGCTCAGCTGCTGAGGTTCTGCTTTGGCTTCATCAGACGCTCTGGCTCAAATGCTGAGGTTCTGCTTAGGCTTCATCAGACGCTCTGGCTCAAATGCTGAGGTTCTGCTTAGGCTTCATCAGACGCTCTGGCTCAGGTGCTAAGGTTCTGCTTTGGCTTCATCAGACACTGTGGCTTAGTTGCTGAGGTTCTACTTCGGATTTATCATACACTCTGGTTCAGCTGTTCAGGTTCTTCTTCGGCTTCATCACATGCTCTGGCTTAGCTGCTGAGGTTCTGCTTCGGCTTTATCATACACTCTGGTTCAACTGCTGATGTTCTGCTTCAGCTTCATCAGACTCTCTGGTTCAGCTGCTGATGTTCTGCTTCAGCTTCATCAGACTCTCTGGTTCAGCTGCTGATGTTCTGCTTCAGCTTCATCAGACTATCTGGTTCAGCTGCTGATGTTCTGCTTCAGCTTCATCAGACTCTCTGGTTCAGCTGCTGATGTTCTGCTTCAGCTTCATCAGACTCTCTGGTTCAGCTGCTGATGTTCTGCTTTAGCTTCATCAGACACTCTGGTTCAGCTGCTGAGGTTCTGCTTTGGCTTCATCAGACATTGTGGCTTAGCTGCTAAGGTTATTTTTGGCTCCATCAGATGCTCTGGCTTAGCTGCTGAGGTTCTGCTTCCGATTTATCAGGCACTTTGGCTCAGCTGTTGAGGTTCTGCTTTGGCTTCTTCAGACACTCTGGCTTAGCTGCTGAGGTTCTGCTTAAAGCAAATGAAAGTAGCCATCGGCAGGTGACTGATGATTTTGTTCAATGGTGCGAGGACTCTTTCCTCAAACTGAACACAGATAAGACAAAAGACATGATCATTGATTTTAGGAAGAAACCTCACCAGCACGGAGTCACTTTAATTAAAGGTCAAGCAATTGAGACAGTGCAGTAATTTTGACAAGGTGTGCAAAAAGGCCCACCAGCGCCTTTATTGTCTAAGGAAACTCAACCATTTTAATATTGACCGAACCATAATGACCATGTTTTACCGTGCTTTTATTGAATCTGTTTTATCCTTTTCTTTGGTGTCATGGTTTGGTCACACTACACTGAGAGGAAAGAATTCCCTTCAGCAGATTGTTAAGCTGTCATCTAAACTGACCGGAGGAACCCAAACCTCAGTTACATCCATGTACGTTAGTCAGGTACAGAGGATAGCTTCTTCTGTTTTAAAAGATGTCCTTCATCCCCTGTACGGAGAGTTTCAGCTTCTTCCCTCTGGTCGGAGGTTTTTAGTCCCTAAATGTAGGACAACACGTTTTAAAAATAGCTTTGTTCCCACTGCTGTTACTGAAATGAACAAATTGAAATAATGTTGAAGCTTTTAGTGGTTAAATGTTTTTTATTTTTCATTTTACATATGATTTGGGGAGCCTTAACACTGTTATGTGCAACATTATCTGTTTATGGTTTCTTTGAAGTGTTTTTACTAAATGTTTTTACTGTTTTTATTTGTGTGTGCGCATGGATGGATGTATGCTTTGTACCACTGCAAACCACATTTACCCTTGGGTATAAATAAAGTAACCTGAACCTGAACCTGAAACTGAACCTGCTTCGGCTTCTTCACACAATCTGGCTCAGATGCTGAGGTTCTGCTTCAGCATCATCAGACACTCTGGCTCAGCTACTGAGGTTCTGCTTTGGCTTTTTCAGACGCTCTGGCTGAGGTACTAAGGTTCTGCTTAAGCATCATCAGACACTCTACCTCAGCTGCTGAGGTTCTGCTTCGGCTTCATCAGACACTTTGGCTCAGTTGCTGAGGTTCTTTTTCGGCTTCTTCAGACGGTCTGGCTCAGTTGCTAAGGTTCTGCTTCAGCTTCATCAGACACTCTGGCTCAGATGCTGAGGTTCTGCTTTGGCTTCACCAGAAACTCTGGCTCAGCTGCTGAGGTTCTGCTTCGGCTTCATCACAAGCTCTGTCTTAGCTACTGAGGTTCTGCTTCGGCTTCATCAGATGCTCTGGCTCAGCTACTGAGGTTCTGCTTTGGCTTCATCACACTCTCCGGCTCAGCTGCTAAGGTTCTTTTTCGGCTTCATCAGACGCTCTGGCTCAACTGCTGTGGTTCTTTTTTGGCTTCATCAGATGCTCTGGCTCAACTGCTGAGATTCTTTTTCGGCTTCATCAGACGCTCTGGCTCAAATGCTGAGGTTCTGCTTAGGCTTCATCAGACGCTCTGGCTCAGGTGCTAAGGTTCTGCTTGGTCTTCACCAGACACTCTGGCTCAGTTGCTAAGTTTCTGCTTTGGCTTCATCAGACACTCTGGCTCAGCTGCTGAGGTTCTGCTTTGGCTTCACCAGAAACTCTGGCTCAGCTGCTGAGGTTCTGCTTCGGCTTCATCACAAGCTCTGTCTTAGCTACTGAGGTTCTGCTTCGGCTTCATCAGATGCTCTGGCTCAGTTGCTGAGGTTTTCTTCAGCTTCATCAGACGCTCTGGCTCAGCTACTGAGGTTCTGCTTTGGCTTCATCACACTCTCCGGCTCAGCTGCTAAGGTTCTTTTTCGGCTTCATCAGACGCTCTGGCTCAACTGCTGTGGTTCTTTTTTGGCTTCATCAGATGCTCTGGCTCAACTGCTGAGATTCTTTTTCGGCTTCATCAGACGCTCTGGCTCAAATGCTGAGGTTCTGCTTAGGCTTCATCAGACGCTCTGGCTCAGGTGCTAAGGTTCTGCTTGGTCTTCACCAGACACTCTGGCTCAGTTGCTAAGTTTCTGCTTTGGCTTCATCAGACACTCTGGCTCAGCTGCTGAGGTTCTGCTTTGGCTTCATCAGACGCTCTGGCTCAAATGCTGAGGTTCTGCTTAGGCTTCATCAGACGCTCTGGCTCAAATGCTGAGGTTCTGCTTAGGCATCATCAGACACTGTGGCTTAGTTGCTGAGGTTCTACTTCGGATTTATCATACACTCTGGTTCAGCTGTTCAGGTTCTTCTTCGGCTTCATCACATGCTCTGGCTTAGCTGCTGAGGTTCTGCTTCGGCTTTATCATACACTCTGGTTCAACTGCTGATGTTCTGCTTCAGCTTCATCAGACTCTCTGGTTCAGCTGCTGATGTTCTGCTTCAGCTTCATCAGACTCTCTGGTTCAGCTGCTGATGTTCTGCTTCAGCTTCATCAGACTCTCTGGTTCAGCTGCTGATGTTCTGCTTCAGCTTCATCAGACTCTCTGGTTCAGCTGCTGATGTTCTGCTTCAGCTTCATCAGACTCTCTGGTTCAGCTGCTGATGTTCTGCTTCAGCTTCATCAGACTCTCTGGTTCAGCTGCTGATGTTCTGCTTCAGCTTCATCAGACTCTCTGGTTCAGCTGCTGATGTTCTGCTTTAGCTTCATCAGACACTCTGGTTCAGCTGCTGAGGTTCTGCTTTGGCTTCATCAGACATTGTGGCTTAGCTGCTAAGGTTATTTTTGGCTCCATCAGATGCTCTGGCTTAGCTGCTGAGGTTCTGCTTCCGATTTATCAGGCACTTTGGCTCAGCTGTTGAGGTTCTGCTTTGGCTTCTTCAGACGCTCTGGCTTAGCTGCTGAGGTTCTGCTTAAAGGAAATGAAAGTAGCCATCGGCAGGTGACTGATGATTTTGTTCAATGGTGCGAGGACTCTTTCCTCAAACTGAACACAGATAAGACAAAAGACATGATCATTGATTTTAGGAAGAAACCTCACCAGCACGGAGTCACTTTAATTAAAGGTCAAGCAATTGAGACAGTGCAGTAATTTTGACAAGGTGTGCAAAAAGGCCCACCAGCGCCTTTATTGTCTAAGGAAACTCAACCATTTTAATATTGACCGAACCATAATGACCATGTTTTACCGTGCTTTTATTGAATCTGTTTTATCCTTTTCTTTGGTGTCATGGTTTGGTCACACTACACTGAGAGGAAAGAATTCCCTTCAGCAGATTGTTAAGCTGTCATCTAAACTGACCGGAGGAACCCAAACCTCAGTTACATCCATGTACGTTAGTCAGGTACAGAGGATAGCTTCTTCTGTTTTAAAAGATGTCCTTCATCCCCTGTACGGAGAGTTTCAGCTTCTTCCCTCTGGTCGGAGGTTTTTAGTCCCTAAATGTAGGACAACACGTTTTAAAAATAGCTTTGTTCCCACTGCTGTTACTGAAATGAACAAACTGAAATAACGTTGAAGCTTTTAGTGGTTAAATGTTTTTATTTTTCATTTTACATATGATTTGGGGAGCCTTAACACTGTTATGTGCAACATTATCTGTTTATGGTTTCTTTGAAGTGTTTTTACTAAATGTTTTTACTGTTTTTATTTGTGTGTGCGCATGGATGGATGTATGCTTTGTACCACTGCAAACCACATTTACCCTTGGGTATAAATAAAGTAACCTGAACCTGAACCTGAACCTGAACCTGCTTCGGCTTCTTCACACAATCTGGCTCAGATGCTGAGGTTCTGCTTCAGCATCATCAGACACTGTGGCTCAGCTACTGAGGTTCTGCTTTGGCTTTTTCAGACGCTCTGGCTGAGGTACTAAGGTTCTGCTTAAGCATCATCAGACACTCTACCTCAGCTGCTGAGGTTCTGCTTCGGCTTCATCAGACACTTTGGCTCAGTTGCTGAGGTTCTTTTTCGGCTTCTTCAGACGGTCTGGCTCAGTTGCTAAGGTTCTGCTTCAGCTTCATCAGACACTCTGCCTCAGCTGCTGAGGTTCTACTTCGGCTTCATCAGACACTCTGGCTTAGCTGCTGAGGTTTTGCTTCGGCTTCATCACACACTCTGGCTTAGCTACTGAGGTTCTGCTTTGGCTTCATCAGATGCTCTGGCTCAGTTGCTGAGGTTTTCTTCAGTTTCATCAGACGCTCTGGCTTAACTGTTGAGGTTTTGCTTCGGCTTCATCACACTCTCTGGCTCAGTTGCTGAGGTTCTGCTTTGGCTTCACCAGAAACTCTGGCTTAGCTACTGAGGTTCTGCTTCGGCTTCATCAGATGCTCTGGCTCAGTTGCTGAGGTTTTCTTCAGTTTCATCAGACGCTCTGGCTTAACTGTTGAGGTTTTGCTTCGGCTTCATCACACTCTCCGGCTCAGCTGCTAAGGTTCTTTTTCGGCTTCATCAGCCACTCTGGCTCAACTGCTGAGGTTCTTTTTTGGCTTCATCAGATGCTCTGGCTCAACTGCTGAGATTCTTTTTCGGCTTCATCAGACGCTCTGGCTCAAATGCTGAGTTTCTGTTTTGGATTCATCAGACACTTTGGCTCAACTGCTGAGTTTCTGTTTTGGATTCATCAGACGCTCTGGCTCAAATGCTGAGTTTCTGTTTTGGCTTCATCAGACACTGTGGCTTAGTTGCTGAGGTTCTACTTCGGATTTATCAGACACTCTGGTTCAGCTGTTCAGGTTCTTCTTCGGCTTCATCACATGCTCTGGCTCAGCTACTAAGGTTCTGCTTCGGCTTTATCAGATGCTCTGGCTTAGCTGCTGAGGTTCTGCTTCGGCTTTATCATACACTCTGGCTCAGCTGCTGAGGTTCTGCTTAAGCTTCATCAGACTCTCTGGTTCAGCTGTTGAGGTTCTGCTTCAGCTTCATCGGACACTCTGGCTCAGCTGCTGATGTTCTGCTTCGGCTTCATCGGACACTCTGGCTCAGCTGCTGATGTTCTGCTTCGGCTTCATCAGACACCCTGGCTCAGTTGCTGATGTTCTGCTTCAGCTTCATCAGACACTCTGGCTCAGCTGCTGATGTTCTAATTCGGCTTCATCGGACACTCTGGCTCAGCTGCTGATGTTCTGCTTCAGCTTCATCAGACACTCTGGCTCAGCTGCTGATGTTCTGCTTCGGCTTCATCGGACACTCTGGCTCAGCTGCTGATGTTCTGCTTCAGCTTCATCAGACACTCTGGCTCAGCTGCTGATGTTCTGCTTCGGCTTCATCGGACACTCTGGCTCAGCTGTTGAGGTTCTGCTTCAGCTTCATCAGACACTCTGGCTCATCTGCTGAGGTTCTGTTTCAGCTTCTTCAGACACTTTGGCTCAGCTGCTGAGGTTCTGCTTCGGCTTCATCAGACACTTTGGCTCAGCTGCTGAGGTTTTGCTTCGGCTTCATCAAACATTCTGGCTCAGCTGCTGAGGTTCTGTTTTGGCTTCATCTGACACTCTGGATCAGCTGCTGATGTTCTGCTTCGGCTTCATCAGACACTTTGGCTCAGCTGCTGAGGTTCTGCTTCGGCTTCATCAAACATTCTGGCTCAGTTGCTGAGGTTCTGCTTCGGCTTCTTTACACACTCTGGTTCAGCTGCTGAGGTTCTGCTTCGGCTTCTTCACACAATCTAGCTCAGCTGCTGAGGTTCTGCTTCAGCTTCATCAGACACTCTGGCTTAGCTGCTGAGGTTCAGCTTCAGCATCATCAGACACTTTGGCTCAGCTGCTGAGGTTTTGCTTCGGCTTCATCACACACTCTTGCTCAGCTGCTGAGGTTATTTTTCGGCTTCTTCAGACTCTCTGGCTCAGCTGCTGAGGTTCTGTTACAGCTTCTTCAGACACTCTGGTTCAGCTGCTAAGGTTCTGCTTTGGCTTCTTCAGATGCTCTGGCTCAGCTGCTGAGGTTCTGTTACGGCTTCTTCAGACGCTCTGGCTCAGCTGCTGAGGTTCTGTTACGGCTTCTTCAGACGCTCTGGTTCAGCTGCTAAGGTTCTGCTTTGGCTTCTTCAGACGCTCTGGCTCAGCTGCTGAGGTTCTGTTACGGCTTCTTCAGACGCTCTGGCTGAGCTGCTGAGGTTCTGCTTCTGCTTCATCAGACGCTCTGGTTCAGCTACTGAGGTTCTGCTTCGGCTTTATCAGATGCTCTGGCTCAGTTGCTTAGGTTCAGCTACAGCTTCATATGACGCTCTGGCTCAGCTGCTAAGGTTGTTTTTCGGCTTCATCAGACACTTTAGCTCAGCTGCTGAAGTTCTGCTTCGGCTTCATCAAACACTTTAGCTCATCTGCTGAGGTTCTGCTTAAGCATAATCATACACTCTGGCTTAGCTGCTGAGGTTCTGCTTCAGCATCATCAGACACTTTGGATCAGCTGCTGAGGTTTTGCTTCGGCTTCATCACACACTCTTGCTCAGCTGCTGAGGTTATTTTTCAGCTTCTTCAGACGCTCTGGCTCAGCTGCTAAGGTTCTGCATGGGCTTCATCAGACACTCTGGCTGAGCTGCTGAGGTTCTGCTTCGGTTTCTTCAGACGCTCTGGCTCAGCTGCTGAGGTTCTTCTTCGGCTTTATCAGATGCTCTGGCTCAGCTGCTAAGGTTCTTTTTCGGCTTCATCAGTCACTTTGGCTCAGCTGCTGAGGTTCTGCTTCGGCTTCATCGGACACTGGCTCAACTGCTGATGTTTTTCTTGGACTTCATCAGACACTTTAGCTCAGCTGCTGAAGTTCTGCTTCGGCTTCATCAAACACTTTAGCTCAGCTGCTGAGGTTCTGCTTCGGATTTATCAGACACTCTGGTTCAGCTGTTCAGGTTCTTCTTCGGCTTCATCACATGCTCTGGCTCAGCTACTAAGGTTCTGCTTCGGCTTTATCAGATGCTCTGGCTTAGCTGCTGAGGTTCTGCTTCGGCTTTATCATACACTCTGGCTCAGCTGCTGAGGTTCTGCTTAAGCTTCATCAGACTCTCTGGTTCAGCTGCTGATGTTCTACTTTGGCTTCATCAGACACTCTGGCTCAGCTGCTGATGTTCTGCTTCAGCTTCATTAGACACTTTAGTTCAGCTGTTGAGGTTCTGCTTCAGCTTCATCGGACACTCTGGCTCAGCTGCTGATGTTCTGCTTCGGATTCATCGGACACTCTGGCTCAGCTGCTGATGTTCTGCTTCGGCTTCATCAGACACCCTGGCTCAGTTGCTGATGTTCTGCTTCAGCTTCATCAGACACTCTGGCTCAGCTGCTGATGTTCTAATTCGGCTTCATCGGACACTCTGGCTCAGCTGCTGATGTTCTGCTTCAGCTTCATCAGACACTCTGGCTCAGCTGCTGATGTTCTGCTTCGGCTTCATCGGACACTCTGGCTCAGCTGCTGATGTTCTGCTTCAGCTTCATCAGACACTCTGGCTCAGCTGCTGATGTTCTGCTTCGGCTTCATCGGACACTCTGGCTCAGCTGTTGAGGTTCTGCTTCAGCTTCATCAGACACTCTGGCTCATCTGCTGAGGTTCTGTTTCAGCTTCTTCAGACACTTTGGCTCAGCTGCTGAGGTTCTGCTTCGGCTTCATCAGACACTTTGGCTCAGCTGCTGAGGTTTTGCTTCGGCTTCATCAAACATTCTGGCTCAGCTGCTGAGGTTCTGTTTTGGCTTCATCTGACACTCTGGATCAGCTGCTGATGTTCTGCTTCGGCTTCATCAGACACTTTGGCTCAGCTGCTGAGGTTCTGCTTCGGCTTCATCAAACATTCTGGCTCAGTTGCTGAGGTTCTGCTTCGGCTTCTTTACACACTCTGGTTCAGCTGCTGAGGTTCTGCTTCGGCTTCTTCACACAATCTAGCTCAGCTGCTAAGGTTCTGCTTCAGCTTCATCAGACACTCTGGCTTAGCTGCTGAGGTTCAGCTTCAGCATCATCAGACACTTTGGCTCAGCTGCTGAGGTTTTGCTTCGGCTTCATCACACACTCTTGCTCAGCTGCTGAGGTTATTTTTCGGCTTCTTCAGACTCTCTGGCTCAGCTGCTGAGGTTCTGTTACAGCTTCTTCAGACACTCTGGTTCAGCTGCTAAGGTTCTGCTTTGGCTTCTTCAGATGCTCTGGCTCAGCTGCTGAGGTTCTGTTACGGCTTCTTCAGACGCTCTGGCTCAGCTGCTGAGGTTCTGTTACGGCTTCTTCAGACGCTCTGGTTCAGCTGCTAAGGTTCTGCTTTGGCTTCTTCAGACGCTCTGGCTCAGCTGCTGAGGTTCTGTTACGGCTTCTTCAGACGCTCTGGCTGAGCTGCTGAGGTTCTGCTTCTGCTTCATCAGACGCTCTGGTTCAGCTACTGAGGTTCTGCTTCGGCTTTATCAGATGCTCTGGCTCAGTTGCTTAGGTTCAGCTACAGCTTCATATGACGCTCTGGCTCAGCTGCTAAGGTTGTTTTTCGGCTTCATCAGACACTTTAGCTCAGCTGCTGAAGTTCTGCTTCGGCTTCATCAAACACTTTAGCTCATCTGCTGAGGTTCTGCTTAAGCATAATCATACACTCTGGCTTAGCTGCTGAGGTTCTGCTTCAGCATCATCAGACACTTTGGATCAGCTGCTGAGGTTTTGCTTCGGCTTCATCACACACTCTTGCTCAGCTGCTGAGGTTATTTTTCAGCTTCTTCAGACGCTCTGGCTCAGCTGCTAAGGTTCTGCATGGGCTTCATCAGACACTCTGGCTGAGCTGCTGAGGTTCTGCTTCGGTTTCTTCAGACGCTCTGGCTCAGCTGCTGAGGTTCTTCTTCGGCTTTATCAGATGCTCTGGCTCAGCTGCTAAGGTTCTTTTTCGGCTTCATCAGTCACTTTGGCTCAGCTGCTGAGGTTCTGCTTCGGCTTCATCGGACACTGGCTCAACTGCTGATGTTTTTCTTGGACTTCATCAGACACTTTAGCTCAGCTGCTGAAGTTCTGCTTCGGCTTCATCAAACACTTTAGCTCAGCTGCTGAGGTTCTGCTTCGGCTTCATCAGACACTTTGGCTCAGCTGCTGAGGTTCTGCTTCGGCTTCATCAGACACCCTGGCTCAGCTGCTGAGGTTCTGCTTCGGCTTCATCAGACACCCTGGCTCAGCTGCTGAAGTTCTGCTTCGGCTTCATCAAACACTTTAGCTCAGCTGCTGAGGTTCTGCTTCGGCTTCATCAGACACTTTAGCTCAGCTCCTGAGGTTCTGCTTCAGCTTCATCAGACAGTCTGGATCAGCTGCTGATGTTCTGTTTCGGCTTCTTCAGACACATTGGCTCAGCTGCTGAGGTCTCTGCTTGGGCTTCATCAGACAGTCTGGATCAGCTGCTGATGTTCTGCTTGGGCTTCATCAGACACTTTGGCTCAGCTGCTGAGTTTCTGTTTCGGCTTCAAAAGACACTTTGGCTCAGCTACTGAGGTTCTGCTTCAGCTTCTTCAGACACTTTGGCTCAGCTGCTGAGGTTCTGCTTCAGCTTCATCTGAAACTCTGGCTCAGTTGCTGAGGTTCTGCTTCGGCTTCTTTACACATTCTGGTTCAGCTGCTGAGGTTCTGCTTCGGCTTCATCAGACACTTTGGTTCAGCTGCTGAGGTTCTGCTTCGGCTTCATCAGACACTTTGGCTCAGTTGCTGAGGTTCTTTTTCGGCTTCATCAGACACTCTGGCTCAGTTGCTGAGGTTCTGCTTCAGCTTCATCAGACACTGCCTCAGCTGCTGAGGTTCTGCTTCGGCTTCATCAGACACTCTGGCTTAGCTGCTGAGGTTTTGCTTTGGCTTCATCAGACACTCTGGCTTAGCTGCTGAGGTTCTGCTTTGGCTTCACCAGAAACTCTGGCTCAGCTGCTGAGTTTCTGCTTTGGCTTAATCAGACACTCTAGCTCAGCTGCTGAGGTTCTGCTTTGGCTTCATCAGACACTGTGGCTTAGTTGCTGAGGTTTTTTTTGGCTTCATCAGATGCTCTGGCTTAGCTGCTAATGTTCTACTTTGGCTTAACCAGACACTCTGGCTTAGCTGCTGAGGTTTAGCTTCAGTATCATCAGACACTTTGGCTCAGATTCTGAGGTTATTTTTCGGCTTCTTACAACGCTCTGGCTCAGCTGCTGAGGTTCTGCTTTGGCTTCTTCAGACGCTCTGGCTGAGCTGCTGAGGTTCTGCTTCAGCTTCATCTGAAACTCTGGCTCAGTTGCTGAGGTTCTGCTTCGGCTTCTTTACACACTCTGGTTCAGCTGCTGAGGTTCTACTTCAGCTTCATCAGACACTTTGGTTCAGCTGCTGAGGTTCTGCTTTAGCTTCATCTGAAACTCTGGCTCAGTTGCTGAGGTTCTGCTTCGGCTTCTTTACACACTCTGGTTCAGCTGCTGAGGTTCTGCTTCAGCTTCATCAGACACTTTGGCTCAGTTGCTGAGGTTCTGCTTCAGCTTCATCAGACACTGCCTCAGCTGCTGAGGTTCTGCTTCGGCTTCATCAGACACTCTGGCTTAGCTGCTGAGGTTTTGCTTCGGCTTCATCAGACACTCTGGCTTAGCTGCTGAGGTTCTGCTTTGGCTTCACCAGAAACTCTGGCTCAGTTGCTGAGGTTTTCTTCGGCTTCATCACACTCTCCGGCTAAGCTGCTAAGGTTCTTTTTCGGCTTCATCAGCCACTCTGGCTCAACTGCTGAGGGTCTTTTTCGGCTTCATCAGACACTCTGCCTCAGCTGCTGAGGTTCTGCTTGGTCTTCACCAGACTCTCTGCCTCAGCTGCTGAGGTTCTGCTTGGTCTTCACCAGACACTCTGGCTCAGCTGCTGAGGTTCTGCTTTGGCTTCATCACACACTGTGGTTCAGCTGCTGAGGTTCTGCTTTGGCTTCATCAGACACTCTGGCTCAGCTGCTGAGTTTCTGCTTTGGCTTAATCAGACACTCTAGCTCAGCTGCTGAGGTTCTGCTTTGGCTTCATCAGACACTGTGGCTTAGTTGCTGAGGTTTTTTTTGGCTTCATCAGATGCTCTGGCTTAGCTGCTAATGTTCTACTTTGGCTTAACCAGACACTCTGGCTTAGCTGCTGAGGTTTAGCTTCAGTATCATCAGACACTTTGGCTCAGATTCTGAGGTTATTTTTCGGCTTCTTACGACGCTCTGGCTCAGCTGCTGAGGTTCTGCTTTGGCTTCTTCAGACGCTCTGGCTGAGCTGCTGAGGTTCTGCTTCAGCTTCATCTGAAACTCTGGTTCAGCTGCTGAGGTTCTGCTTCGGCTTCATCAGACACTTTGGTTCAGCTGCTAAGGTTCTGCTTAAGGATCATCAGACACTTTGGCTCAGTTGCTGAGGTTCTTTTTCGGCTTCATCAGACACTTTGGCTCAGTTGCTGAGGTTCTGCTTCAGCTTCATCAGACACTGCCTCAGCTGCTGAGGTTCTGCTTCGGCTTCATCAGACACTCTGGCTTAGCTGCTGAGGTTTTGCTTCGGCTTCATCAGACACTCTGGCTTAGCTGCTGAGGTTCTGCTTTGGCTTCACCAGAAACTCTGGCTCAGCTGCTGAGGTTCTGCTTCGGCTTCATCACAAGCTCTGGCTCAGTTGCTGAGGTTTTCTTCGGCTTCATCACACTCTCTGGCTCAGCTGCTAAGGTTCTTTTTCGGCTTCATCAGCCACTCTGGCTCAACTGCTGAGGGTCTTTTTCGGCTTCATCAGACACTCTGCCTCAGCTGCTGAGGTTCTGCTTGGTCTTCACCAGACTCTCTGCCTCAGCTGCTGAGGTTCTGCTTGGTCTTCACCAGACACTCTGCCTTAGCTGCTGAGGTTCTGCTTGGTCTTCACCAGACACTCTGGCTCAGCTACTGAGGTTCTGCTTTGGCTTCATCAGACACTCTGGCTCAGCTGCTGAGTTTCTGCTTTGGCTTAATCAGACACTCTAACTCAGCTGCTGAGGTTCTGCTTTGGCTTCATCAGACACTGTGGCTTAGTTGCTGAGGTTTTTTTTGGCTTCATCAGATGCTCTGGCTTAGCTGCTAATGTTCTACTTTGGCTTAACCAGACACTCTGGCTTAGCTGCTGAGGTTTAGCTTCAGTATCATCAGACACTTTGGCTCAGATTCTGAGGTTATTTTTCGGCTTCTTACGACGCTCTGGCTCAGCTGCTGAGGTTCTGCTTTGGCTTCTTCAGACGCTCTGGCTGAGCTGCTGAGGTTCTGCTTCGGCTTCTTCAGACGCTCTGGCTCAGTTGCTAAGGTTCTGCATTGGCTTCATCAGACACTCTGGCTGAGCTGCTGAGGTTCTGCTTCGGCTTCATCGGACACTGGCTCAACTGCTGATGTTTTTCTTGGACTTCATCAGACACTTTAGCTCAGCTGCTGAAGTTCTGCTTCGGCTTCATCAAACACTTTAGCTCAGCTGCTGAGGTTCTGCTTCGGCTTCATCAGACACTTTGGCTCAGCTGCTGAGGTTCTGCTTCGGCTTCATCAGACACCCTGGCTCAGCTGCTGAGGTTCTGCTTCGGCTTCATCAGACACCCTGGCTCAGCTGCTGAAGTTCTGCTTCGGCTTCATCAAACACTTTAGCTCAGCTGCTGAGGTTCTGCTTCGGCTTCATCAGACACTTTAGCTCAGCTCCTGAGGTTCTGCTTCAGCTTCATCAGACAGTCTGGATCAGCTGCTGATGTTCTGTTTCGGCTTCTTCAGACACATTGGCTCAGCTGCTGAGGTCTCTGCTTGGGCTTCATCAGACAGTCTGGATCAGCTGCTGATGTTCTGCTTGGGCTTCATCAGACACTTTGGCTCAGCTGCTGAGTTTCTGTTTCGGCTTCAAAAGACACTTTGGCTCAGCTACTGAGGTTCTGCTTCAGCTTCATCTGAAACTCTGGCTCAGTTGCTGAGGTTCTGCTTCGGCTTCTTTACACATTCTGGTTCAGCTGCTGAGGTTCTGCTTCGGCTTCATCAGACACTTTGGTTCAGCTGCTGAGGTTCTGCTTCGGCTTCATCAGACACTTTGGCTCAGTTGCTGAGGTTCTTTTTCGGCTTCATCAGACACTCTGGCTCAGTTGCTGAGGTTCTGCTTCAGCTTCATCAGACACTGCCTCAGCTGCTGAGGTTCTGCTTCGGCTTCATCAGACACTCTGGCTTAGCTGCTGAGGTTTTGCTTTGGCTTCATCAGACACTCTGGCTTAGCTGCTGAGGTTCTGCTTTGGCTTCACCAGAAACTCTGGCTCAGCTGCTGAGTTTCTGCTTTGGCTTAATCAGACACTCTAGCTCAGCTGCTGAGGTTCTGCTTTGGCTTCATCAGACACTGTGGCTTAGTTGCTGAGGTTTTTTTTGGCTTCATCAGATGCTCTGGCTTAGCTGCTAATGTTCTACTTTGGCTTAACCAGACACTCTGGCTTAGCTGCTGAGGTTTAGCTTCAGTATCATCAGACACTTTGGCTCAGATTCTGAGGTTATTTTTCGGCTTCTTACAACGCTCTGGCTCAGCTGCTGAGGTTCTGCTTTGGCTTCTTCAGACGCTCTGGCTGAGCTGCTGAGGTTCTGCTTCAGCTTCATCTGAAACTCTGGCTCAGTTGCTGAGGTTCTGCTTCGGCTTCTTTACACACTCTGGTTCAGCTGCTGAGGTTCTACTTCAGCTTCATCAGACACTTTGGTTCAGCTGCTGAGGTTCTGCTTTAGCTTCATCTGAAACTCTGGCTCAGTTGCTGAGGTTCTGCTTCGGCTTCTTTACACACTCTGGTTCAGCTGCTGAGGTTCTGCTTCAGCTTCATCAGACACTTTGGCTCAGTTGCTGAGGTTCTGCTTCAG
>JBBPBX010052422.1:0-11559 GCA_038048925.1 Garcialebias charrua
CTGGCGGTAACAAAAAGTCAGGGAATATTGGTTTGTTCAGGAGATTTCAATATTAGGTTGAGCCCAAGTTTGGACTCATCAAATGGGAAATGTATCTCAAAAAATACCAGTAGAAAAATTAGGAATATGATGGACGAACTGGGTTGAGTGGATGTGTGGCGAGATAATAATCGGGCAAAACGAGAATACACACATTTTTCCTCTTCCCACAACGTTTACTCACGAATAGAATAGTTTAAAAAAGATATCCATAGAGTGGAAAGTTGTGAAATCGGGTCGAGTTCTATCTCAGACCATAGTCCAGTCTATACCTCTCTTCACCTGCCTAGGAAAAGTAGATCCACTCTTTGGAGGTTCACTACAAATCTTTTAAACAACACAGTTATTAAGGAGAATATGAGAAAGGAAATCAAAAGATATTTGGAGGAGAATGATAATGAAGAGGTTGGGCCGACAATACTGTGGGATGCTTTGAAGGCAGTGATCAGAGGGAAAATAATAGCTATTTCCACTAACGAAAAGAGAATTAGACAACAAAAACAAAACCAATTGGAAGAGAAATTGAAGAATCTTCAGAAAGAACACTCCAAAACCCATCAGAAGGCAACTAAAAATAAAATTGAAGTGGTAAAAAAAGAATTGAGCGATCTAAGCATGCAAGAAATTCAAAAAAAGCTTCTCTTTACTAAACAGAAATACTATGAAGCAGGGGGAAAATCTCTGAAGCTTATGGCATTTAAACTACGAAAACAACAAGCTGATAGAACCATTCATAAAATATATAATATGCACACGAAAAAGGTAGAAATGGGCTTAGAAAATATTAATAAATGCTTTAGGGATTTTTTCCGGAAGGTATACTCACAACCAAACATTGATAATGATCAGCAGATAGACACATTTCTTTCTAATCTCTCTCTTCCCAACATTACAGGTGAGCAAAACAAAAAGTTGATAGCAGAGATAACTGAAACAGAACTAAGAGCAGCTATTGGAAAGTTGAAAGGAGGGAAATCTCCAGGAACGGATGGTTTCACCTCCGAATGGTACAAAGAAATGCAAGACCAATTGGTTCCTGTTTTGTTAAGAGCTTTCAACTGTGTGCTGGAAAAGAAAATAATACCTCCTTCTTGGAGAGATGCAATTATTTCTCTTATTCCTAAAGAGGGAAAAGATAAGGTAAAATGTGAAAATTACCGCCCAGTAAGTGTGTTAAATATTGATTATAAATTATTTACTGCCATAATTGCTCAGAGGTTGGAAAAATGTTTACCAGATATAATTCATAAGGACCAAACGGGCTTCATTAGACAGAGACAGACACAGGACAATATCAGAAAAACGTTACATATTTTAAATCATGTAACGCAACAAAAAACAGAGACTTTGGTACTAAGCTTGGATGCAGAAAAGGCCTTTGACTCAGTCAGGTGGTCATTTCTTTATAAAGTGATGTCCAGCCTGGGGTTCCACCAGACCATAATCGAGGTTATAGCTGCTCTGTACAATAGACCGTCTGCTAGGATAAAAATAAATGGAGATCTATCAGAGCCTTTTGACTTAGAAAGAGGGACAAGGCAAGGATGTTGTGCTTCACCATTATTATTTGCCATCTTCATAGAGCCGCTGAGTCAGTGGATTAGGCAAAGGTCGGATATAACGAGTTCAGATGGCGTCAGGGGAACAAAAGTTGTCTTTGTATGCAGACGATCTGTTGTTAACAATTACAAACCCAGCTCAGACTTTACCCACACTCATGGAGATGATTGAAGAATATGGTTCACTCTCGGGCTATAAGATAAATATTACCAAGACTCAGGTTCTATCACTAAACTACGTCCCACAGAGTGAATTTAGGAACACATACAAATGGGATTGGGACGCAGAATCCATCAAATATTTAGGGGTCGTATTATCCAAAGATTTCTCCAAAATTTTAGATGCAAATTATAAACCCTTAACATTAAAGCTCAAATCAGACGTACAGAGATGGAGTTTAATCCCTTATTCAACTCTATATTCTAGAATAGAATCTGTCAGGTTGAACATTCTACCTCGCCTGCTGTACTTATTCCAATGCTTGCCCATTAAGATACCAGAAAAGCGATTTGTGGAGTGGGACAGATTAATATCACAATATATTTGGCAAGGGAAAAGGGCCAGAGTGAGGTATAAAACCCTGCTGTTAAAGAAGGAGAAAGGGGGGCTGGGCCTCCCCAACTTACAGGCTTATTATCTTGCAGCTCAGATAAGACCAGTGATCTGTCTCTACTCCCCTTCTTATGAGGTAGGATGGAAAGATATAGAGGGCACAAGTGTGGAAGGAATACCTTTACTTTCAATATTAATGGATAAAGATTTACAAGAGGAAGTGAAGATACCACAGGATTCAATACAACACACAATGCTGGAGTGCTGGGAGAAGATAGTGAAAATTTGTAAATTAGGTAATCAAACTAAAATACTTAGATGGTGCGCCTTTGACTCAGCTTTTATGCCAAATAAAATAGATGGAAGATTTAGAAGATGGATCCCAAAAGGTTTGACCACTTATTATTCATTCACCCAGAAGGGGGTGTTTAGGAGTTTTGAGGAGCTTCAAAGGTGTAACGAGTTGGAAAAGGACGATTTTTACAGATATTTACAGGTCCGGACCTACTTCAATCAGAATTTACGAGAAAAATGGGAAACAGCCGGTCCTGGTTTTTTTAATGTGTTTTTGAACTTGATAAAATCAGACTCTTGTACAAAACTTATTTCTAGACTATATAATGGTATTTTAGCATCCGAACATAGTGACACAGAGTACATCAGAAATAGGTGGGTAAAGGAAGGAAATTTAAGTATTACTTTGGAAGGCTGGGAAAGGATCAATAAATTGCACTGGATAACTTCAAGCTCCAACACATGGAGAGAGTTTTGTTGGAAAAACACTATTCGTTATTTTCTTACTCCAGCTCAGAAAAAACATCAGGGCAAGGGAGACACCTGCTGGAGACTCTGTGGGACAAGCGGAGCTAATCATTTTCATATCTTTTGGGATTGTCCAGTGATTAAAATATACTGGGAACAATTATGTGATCATTTAAATAACATCTTTATGGAGAAATTCCAGTGTAAATGTGAAACCTTGTACCTAGGAGACGTGCCATGTGATAACTGGTCTCTGAAAGATAAGAAACTGTTGTTAATCCTACTGGCAGCAAGCAAAAAGACGATTACTAGAAAATGGCTGAAACCGGAAGCACCTACAATCGAGGACTGGATTAAAGTCGTACAGGACATTTATATTTTGGAGAAACTGTCATTCTCCATTAAAGGTCAAAGGGAATCATTTTTCAGGATTTGGTCAAAGTGGACAAACTATGTAAAACCAGTATTCCCGGTTGAATAAGCAGGTTTGTCACAGGATAAAAGTGATGGGACATTGAGCAACCCCCAGATTAAATTCTAATAATCTGTGATACCTAATGGTTTTCTCCACACCACTAGAAGAAGAGAGAGAGCTCTAGACATTGTAAGGGGTTAATGAGGAGGTCAATATTAATACTGACCTTAAGAAGAATCGGGAGGTTAAGAGAGGAAGTTTATCTTGCATTTATGAAACCAGATGACACTCTTCCGTACGCGTCCAGCTAAGATATCATCACACCTCCAGCAAGCAAACAGCTGCTCCTTTACCTTAAGACGTCCGCCTTGGTTCTGGTAAAGAGCTGTGGTCAACTTTAGACTGACGAGTCGTCGGTCCCGCAAGTCCAAGCTGGACTCCAGACGTGTTTACCTTGTCGGTGTCGGTGATACTCGCTTTCGTCGGCAGAAGCCGTGACAGTCGGGGTAGGTCCACTACATCTCCCCCCTTTTGGAAGCCATCGCCAGTCCTTGGGGATGGGGTCCAACACGAAAGGAAACCTTGAACTGTCTTTGATCTTGAAGTAATCCAGCAAGTGGAAAAGAAAAATCAAAAATTATAATCCCATAAAGTTTTGGAAATTCCATACTGTTCGGAGGTAATCCCATTGCGAAAAGCTTTTAATCCTTTGGAAAACAAAGTCAGTTAACTCTTGGAAAACAAAGTCTGTGATCCCTTGGAAAGCTCGGGGACCACGATCACAGGTGAGGACGTCCGTCCATGGGCACAAGTTAGGATGCCACCGTTTAGTTTAAGCTGTTCGCGCAGCTGAGAGAAGACGGTACACAGGAATCGTTTAGGTTTTGGCCAACGTATCTTCTTACGTTTACCTCTTTCCGTGTAATTCAGGTGTGTCACAACCGTCGGCGCAGTCGCAGGTGTGTCTGATTGTACAGACTGCGACGGGTCACTGTCGTTGTGTGTGTCTTCCCACTTCTTGACTGAAGAGAGGCTCTTTGAGTCTGTAAAAACTATGTCATTTCTGACTAGTTCTAGACACAAATGTCCCTGAACCAAGGTCTCATCGAAAGCTTGGCTGATAGCCGAATTACCTGTCCCAGGGGACAGTACAGCAACCTCGGTGTGGGGTCCTTGGATCTCCACACCTTTCTCTACCTGTGGTAGGTAATGTGAGTTTGCCCCCTTCTTGTCTGAAGAGGGGTCCTCGTAGTCTGCAACAATGATGTCCAAGTGACTGTCAGCGTTTGGTTGACTGTCATTTTCTGGACTCAGATGCCCTTGAACCAAGGTTTCATTGAAAGCTTGGTTGATTGCCGAATTACCTGTCCCAGAGGACAGTACAGCGTCTTCGGTGTGGGATCCTTGGATCTCAACACCTTTCACTACCTGTGGTAGGCAGTGGTCAGGGAGTGCTGAATGTGTCAGCTCACAGAGGAGGTTCTCTTGTTGGGCCAGAGTTTGGTCCAACTTTTGGGTCTCTTCTGTCTCACCTGTAGTTGAAGGTTCACTTACCGGGCTCTCGTCCTCGGATGAGCAGTCCCGTGTGTCCTTTGCGGTACCTGCGGTTAGGCAGTCTGTATCACAACTAGGAGGCACTTTTATTGGCAGGGGTTTTCTCACTGTGCTCCACATTTTCCGTCGACCATAATCTATAATCGCGTTGAAGCGGTTTATAAAATCTTGGCCAACCAAAAATGGGAATGAGTCAAGTTTAGACACGTACACCGGGTGGTATAGCGTCATTTCGCCAATCTGCATGTGAACCATAGCTATAGCTGTCAAGGTCGTTCTCGTCTCTGCGAGACCCTGCAGCTCAATAGCACATTCCTCAAAGGGTATTTGCCTGTCATCACCGTTAGCGGCGGTCCTCAGCTCCTTGAACAGCTTGGCCGACATAATGGTTATATCAGCACTGCCATCCAGGAGGGCTTCACGCTCAAGGACACCTTCCAGTGTGATAGGTAGGTAAGCTTTCTTAGCCACCCCCCTTTGTATAAAGTTACACAGAAACCTCACAGGTCTTGGCCCACGTTTCTGTTCACGTGTGACTCTGTCTGTGTAATCTTGTTTACTGTCAGCATCTTGTTGGCTGTCAGCATCATGACCTTCAGGATGTTGTTGTGTGTCAGCAATTGGTTTGCTGTCAACATCCATGGCAATGTTGGTAGTAGTGTGCGCTGAGTTATTTGTGTGCTCTGAGTCTTTGTGAAAGACAGTGCTACACATCGCTCCAGGTTGGTCAATGTTGATAGTGTCATTATCAATGATAACGCCACTCATTGTATCAGGTTGGTCAAGCACAGTAACATTCAAATCTACTGACAAACTACTTACTTCCTCTGTCTCTTCCGAGCATAGAGGTGTTGGGCCATTATTCCGGGACATTCGTGACTCTTTGCCTGTCTCGAACTGTTCTGTTCGAGGCGCGGGAGGTGCAGTTCCAAGGCTCGGGGGTGTCTGTTGGGACCACGCATAGTTACATGAGTATAGGTCCTCATCCTTCAATTTCTTTTGAAGTCCACCCACCGATTGACCTCGGTTTTCACCCATCTGGTTCGATCTGAACCGTTGTGGGTCTCTTAGAGAGTGAACACCTACCTTTTGTGGTTCGTTGCTTGTCTCAGATTTTTCAATCTGAGGTGCTTCAGGGGCGGGGCTCCCTTTAAACCATTTTGAGTCACTGTTCCAACTGGTACCAACATTTCGGTGTATGTCAGTTTGAAAATCTTGTTTATGCTTGCGTGCATTATCCAACTCTTCTAACAACTGACGTATGTTCTCCATCTCCTCTGAGGTCAGAGGGCCTTTGATACGACAGTGTTTATTCTCGCTTTCCATAGGAGAGAGAACCTCTTCTATTTTTAGCGACTGGGATATGACCTTTTGACCTGGGTACACCTCAGAGGGTGTTTTGCTTCGCATGTGAGCCTCAGCCGCAGTTACAGCACACTGTTTCAAGGCTTTTTGTCTAAACTGACGTTGTAACTCAAGGCCTTTTTTGAGAAGTTCTTCTCTTTCTCGTTTGCTCTTCTTCCTTATCAATTCAAGCTTTGCTTCGAGCAGCTTGAAAGCTTCAGCCTTGCCTTGCATATTAGCGTAAAAAACCTTTACAACACCCCGTTTTATTTCATCCAAAGATGTTACTTCTAATTCACACCAGGTGTACAATGGCAACTTGAATCTAATATCAGAGATTAGATTATTTCTGAAAACAGATTTGAAAAGCGTCTGCTCTTCAAGTCCCGGTTCCTTTATGTCGCCTGAATACGCCTTGAAAATTCTGTCAAAGAAATGCAATGGATGTTCATCTTTTCTCTGCAAGACATTTCGGGCAGCTAAGTAGTCACCACACAATGAGAGAGATTTTCTCTCTGTGCGAGGTGCAGGGGGAGCAGGTCCTCGGCTTCGGGGTCCCTCTTGGTACCCTGTGATGTATGAGTCTACTAGAGGCACATACTGTATGAGCCTTGGACGCGCACCTTCTTGAACTTCCATCTTTGTTTTGATTTTTTGTGAAAATCAATAAGACAGTTCGTATTTTAATGTGTGCAAATAAATCTTCACTTTTAATGTAGCACTGAGTCAATCAAACTAACCAGCTGTGTGGTTTAAGTGTTTCACCGTGTAATAAGTATTTCTATTCATAGGTACCTTCTTTCAGGACTTACCCTTAATGAACCTGTAAAAGTTAAATGCCCTCTTGCAGTGTTAACTTTATATATAACTTATTTTTTAACAACAGTTACTAACTAACACAAGCATGATTTTCGTTTCACTTACTCAAACACTTTTTAAAAGATTTGAAATAAATGCAATATTCACACTAAAATGTTCCCAGGAAGCTGCTCCATCATGCCTTAAAAAGATGTATTGCAGTTTGGCTAAACTGTTTTTGCTGTATTTTGACAGTTATCAGGAGTGAAAATAGGATTTCTTGTTTGTTATTTTAAATATTTTTTTATTTAAAATAAACTGGAGTTTTTGTATGCTCAACATAACATTACAGATGTTATTCCAAATAAAAATCAGTGATTTTTATTAATTTGTTGTCATTTGACATCCTCAAATTTGTTCTGCTATCTTTGTTTTGATTTTTGTGAAAATCAAGTCAGCAGATGCTTTTTGTTTGTTATTTTAAACTTTTTATTTAAAATAAACTGGAGTCATTAATTTTACACAGAAAAACGTTAAAAATGCCATTTTTAACTAAAAATGTGCAGTTGTGCACCAATTCTGTTTAAAATTCAGAGATGTGAAGAGCTTAATGTGGAAATTCTCTGTTCTCCATCATTTTTTTTTTTTATTTAATTTGAAAATCAAATAAAAATTCCCTTTTGAGTGTTATTTTAAATCTCTTCAGTATTTAAAATGAGCATAAATTGTTTGTCTGTACCTCTGTTATTCTACAATTTGTATTTAGAATAAACAGGAGTTTTTGTTTGCGTACAGAACAATTTTAAAAGCTGGTAATTCACCATAAAAATGCTGACTTTTTTATGATGTTTTTGAGAAAGCTCATCTGTCAACGTCTTTTAACCAACAGGGGGCAGCTTGGAGTCTTAAATTTATCACGTGGAGACTGAATTTGTTTATTCAGTATTTAAACTAAAAACAACCTTTTCAGAGTTAGTTTCTAGTGTGTTCGTGATAAACGCTCGAACTGCGGTCTTGTCAGAGACAAATATATGTTGTTAGACAGTTTAGATGGCTTTAAATGAGTTTTTAAACTTTTAGTGAAATCTCCGTTTGTCTTGTGTTGAGTGAAACTGCTCGTCACCCAAAGTGCACCTGGAAATGACGACACAAATAGGCGGGTCGACGCAGCGCGTCACCAGCTCTGCTGTGCTGAGCGAGGCGGAGCTCGCTACACAGATACGTGACGTCAACCAATCAATCACAGTGCTTGTAGTCCTTTTCCCAAGCAACCATGGTAAATGTAGTTTTCTAACCTTCGACCAATGAAGTACCGGAAATGACGACAAAGTGGGTTGGTCGCAACGGCGTGCGTTCCCACTACAGCGAATCAGCGTTCGCTACGAGTGATTGACAGCTCCCAGCTCTCGTTTCATCCAATCACAGCTCATAAACAAACGTGTACTTGGACACGTAGCTCTAACGTTAGCTCGCACAACAGACCACAACTTTATAGACTCTTAAAACAACTCAGACGCTACAAATTAACTTTCCAAAATTCTGAAACATGCGGCGAACACACCTAGACAGGCCAACTTAGTTACGCTCAGTAACACAGCACTGCAGCTGTTGAACAAACACGGACTCTCTCGGAGCGCGTCAACGTCGGTTCTGGTCCACTTCGTCGTGGATCAGAAACTCGGGTCTGAACAGAACCACTATCCGACTACGTTCTACAGTAATATGCTTCTCTGACCTGCTCTAAAATGTAAAATACCACAACAGCAATCTTGTAGATGTTAAATTAGCTTTCAGGCTTTTGACTCGGCGGTCAAACAAAGCTTTGTACAGGAGTCTGCGTGAACTGGACCGAACCAGGACCAGAACCACCACAGACCACGGCTGACAAAACTTCACCTGAATGCTTCCAACAGCGTCTAACAGAGTTGAAACAATAATAATCTCACAGCTTCAAATGATAAAAACATGCAGAATCTGCCTGCTTTGAACACTTCCAGCCAAAATCATTATCCTCAGAGTTTAAAACTTGGATCCACTTATGCAAACATGACGTTACAGTTCATGAGAAACCACAGAAATCAATAAACTTTCAGAACCACGTACGAAGGCCACCAGATGTAAGAATTATGAGGAGGTCAATATTAATACTGACCTCTTTATCCTTAATTAATCTACTTATTCAGATTGAATAGTAAATTCACGGATTCTGTTCTTTTTCAGTTTACCCAATATTTCTGTGATCTTTATGATGGATAAATAAACAGAGCCATTAAGTGACAAAGACGTTAACTTAGTTTGATATGTCAAAGAGACACTATCATTTATTTAAAATAAATCAACTAAATTAACACCATTACACTTGATTGACATGATTTCACTTTCTTTCAAATTAAAACGTCAGCACACTTAAATTCAACACAACAGACTTCAATATTGGATGTTAACATATTTAGTCTGTGGGCTCTTTAAACTTAAAATAGTTTCCAGCTTAGATTGAGAGGGGAAAAAGTAGGAGGAAAGATTTAAGAAGAATTGGGAGGTTAAGAGAGGAAGTTTATCTTGCATTTATGAAACCAGATGACACTCTTCCGTACGCGTCCAGCTAAGATATCATCACACCTCCAGCAAGCAAACAGCTGCTCCTTTACCTTAAGACGTCCGCCTTGGTTCTGGTAAAGAGCTGTGGTCAACTTTAGACTGACGAGTCGTCGGTCCCGCAAGTCCAAGCTGGACTCCAGACGTGTTTACCTTGTCGGTGTCGGTGATACTCGCTTTCGTCGGCAGAAGCCGTGACAGTCGTGGTTTCTTGGCTCAAGATAATTTATTCCAGGAAGGAATAACAAAGTTTGAGAGCTCTGCTCCTTAAAAATGGACCCATAACAACATGTTATCAGTCCCAGCTGGATGACGAAGGTCGTTAGCTCTTGACCAAGCGTACCACAGCCCTTTGGGAAGGTTCACATCTCTTTCGAAGCTCCCAGCAAACTTTGGAGCGTTCTCGCACAGTTAGAACTTAAAAAGCAGGAACAAAGAAAGGAGTTCACTTGCCTTATCAGGTCCAAGGTTACAGCCAGAGCAGAGAGAAATGTTTAGGAACAGACAGAGATAAAGCTGGAGCCCTGCTCATGAGACTGTCTCTGAGTTTCTAAACAAAACCGTCCGGTCTCTGTGACCCGAAGGCTTCACCTTTAAACACAGCAGTGAACACAGTTTAACTCTTACAGAATGACACAGCTTAAAAGCACACATCATGAAAATGACAAAAGTTATTCTTTTGATCACATCAGCCTAAAATCAAAGATAGAAATAGTCTCTTTTGGTGACTATATTTATCAGATTATAGCTAAATGAATGATTTTGTAGTAAATGTCTTGCTTTACTGAGAGGTCAGTAAAGGTCATCACTGGACAGTTCAAAAACCTTAATTTGACCCTGGGTAGGTCCACTACAACATCAAGCCCTCAACCTACTCGCACGGCGTTCCCTTTTGTTTTGTGTTGTGGTTTATTCTGATTTGGTTAGTGTGCTGTTCAAAAAACAAAAAAAGAAACGGATTAGCAGATGTTTATGTTGAAATATAATGTGAATTATTCACAAGATGTATAATTCTGTAAGATATGCTTTTTCGAATAAAAAAAAAAAAAAAAAAAAAGTGGCAGCTCAGTGAGATACAATATAAAACCATGGCTTTGTTGCCAGTGTTTAGTTCAGGCTCAAAACCTACTGTGGACCTATCATGCTCTGTCCTTAATTTACATCTGAAAATCTCACCAAGACCCAGCAAATACCATCCATAATCTGACTGTGTTATTTTTGTTTACATTGTTGTAGTTTTGTCATCCAGTGTGAAGCAGTTTGTGGATTTTTTAAATTCATTTATTTTTCATTTTATGGATTCAGTTTCTGTTTGTACGTTACACACAGCAAAACATCATTCACCTTTACTGTTCCTGAGTTTTAGTCATTAAAAGAAAAGTCAGCTGCCACAGTCCACTGGTTGGTTGAATGAAAGTGTCACTTTTCTGCTTTGTTCAAGATAAAGTCACAGCAACAACAATATATACTGTACAGTAGAGAAACAGATGGTCCAGTTTGTGCCTGGCTCTCCATGTTTGTTTGTCTGCCTCCACTGCATGACTGGAAATCAAACAGTTTGTTGGTGATTCTCTAAGGGTTCCTCTCCTTGTATCCTCTGCTTATCTATCACGGATTCGACATGTAAACATTTTAATTTTAAACCATCAAATTAAAACCCAACATCAAAACTACAGTTTAGTTGTTAAAATATTGAGATGCTTGTATTTTTGGTCTGGTCTAACACTTGAAATCGCTTTACTGTATGTAGCCTGTTTCAAACTTGTGGTAAGAGCTGTCACAGGAAGGGGACCTGACTCTTATTTCGTCCAAATATACTCTAAAGGAATATGACCCTACAACTACATTGAAGTGTAAAGAAATAATGCTACATATTTCCTGTATTTATTATTTTATGCATGCATTTATTTCTAAATTTCTGTATTTTTAACGTCTGTTTC
>JBBPBX010052423.1:0-24211 GCA_038048925.1 Garcialebias charrua
CGGATTTTCCTCCAAACCTTTTGCAAAGAATGTATGAATAGATGGCATACTTTTTAATAAACACGTCTCCTTCTCTTCTTTTTCTCTTTTTCTCTTTCGTTTTTGGAAACCACGTCTCTTACTCTCACGCCAAAAATACACTACACACGTTCCGGCTCCGCCCCGCTCCGGTCCGACCTCCGCAGCAAATACGCACCCATTATAATCAATGACAGAATTTACACTGGCTCCGCACGGCGGCGGCGAGCTGCGGAGAGCGGACGGCAGTCCGTCAAAATTAGAAATTTTTCTATTTCTGCCGGACGCCGGAGCTGTGCCGTAGTCAACTTTTGAAGATTACGTCGCACCAACAGGAAAAGGAACGAGCACAACATCCGTTTTTACAAAATAAAATCACCACGGGCGGACTAATCCTAGCTCTATACGGATTTATTTGTACAAAAATGCTGTCAAACTATCATTTATGACTACGCCTACAAACGCAATACAAGAAATAAATAAATAAATAAAGTATTTTATTCTGAAATGTAATACATCACTTCCTGTTGCTCAAACCATGTCCTGTCGCTCATTTACGAGAGAAGATCAAGGCAGCAGTCTCTACTGTTGTTCTCCTTCTTCCACCGAATGAATTGTTTTGTTCTGACTTACTTATTTATCACTTGATTTATCGCGCGATCTCGCAATTCCCGCGCATGCGTCTCGGAGCGGCGCATCCATGCGGACCTGAGCTGAGCGGAGGTAGTGGAAATTGGACTCGCACAGCTGCGACCTGCGGAGCGGAGCGGGGCGGAGCCGCGTGTAGTGTATTTTTGGCGTCACTCATTTTTGCTTCTCAGATACGACAACTCACATAGTCCGATCAACGCAGTGCTACCTGTTTTATAAACTCGGTTAGGGGGCGGGCCAGCGGCGCGGCATGTTACTATGGTTTCCAACTCAGTGAAGATAAAAAAAATAAAAAAAAAAAAAAAAAAATAACAGGAAGAGCGTGGATCTTACTGGTTATCTCTGTGCTGTCGTATTTAAAATCTAAGGATATTTTATTTTCTTTCTTCCCCAAAATTGCAGTGGGCTCCCTGCGGTGGGCCCCATGGTGGGCGTGGGCCCCTGGGCCTGTGCCCAGTTGGCCCATCTGATAATCCGGGCCTGTGTCTCAGTCTAACTTTTCCTTAATAAATGCACTTTAATGGTCAAATCAGCTGCATTTCATCTGGGCAGTGCGGCGAAATGAAGCTGATTTGACGTTTGCTCCAGGAGTTCCTGAGCGAGATGAAGGTGGCTTGGTATGGCAAGACAAGTGTCTCATTAATAGCCACTTTTACCTATTAATGAGACACTTAGCTTGCCATATTACTTGAGAGCCTTCTAGCGGCTGCAAATGGTAGTGTTCAGTATTTTCCATGTCAGAATGAATGAAATTGTCAGATCTCAGCCAGAAATTGTGTTATAAATACTGTATGGGGAATAAACATAAATAAGTCGCTTCGCTGTGTAAGTCAAAGGTGTGATTATACAACAAAAAGTACGGTAGTTTTGCTCATGTAGGGCTTAGAGAAAATCCACGATAAATTCATACGTTTATCAAATTCTTGTTTTTACAAAATACTCTAGTTATGTTATAAAATCCCTCCATCTTGGAAAACAAATGACTCAGGTTAATCAATAAAAGCCCAAACTTAATTTATTATGAAAATTAACTCCTCTTATAAAAACATGTGTTTTTGTAAAATTGGATGCTCTTCCTAAACCTTTTTATTTATTTTTAGAAACGTGTGTGAAATGAATTCTTCTAAAAAAGCCTGTTTCTGTCTCTTCTTCCGCTGGCTGCACACACTGAGCTAATGACTGACAAATCAGATTACAGAGTCACATGATTTCGTCTCAGCGGTCAATAGGAGTGTGTCGTTTCACTGCCGGCGGAAAGAGCTGAGTCACTGTTCCTGAAACTCTGATACCCGTGGAGCCTGTCCTGTTTGAACACTCATTGTAATCAGAGCTTTTTAATGCAGTGAACACACACACAGGGCAAACAGCAGGCTTTTAAAGCACTTAATCTATGTAGAACCAAAAAAAAAAAAAATCATTTAAAATCAAATATTAATACTGCAGACTTAAAACACTTTGCATTCTGCTTATGGTGCAGCTCAGATACTGATCTACACATCTTCTACTGATAAGATGCTGCTGTGCTGAGCTCATCACATGTTGTTGTTGTTGTTTTTCCTCAGGGAGACTCTGTTCAGACCTGCCAGGGCGACAGAACATGGAGTGGCACACAGCCAGCATGTGTTGGTAGGTTTTGCACTGGTAAACATTTTAAAACAGAGTTTCACTTCAGCTGGTAAACTTGAGTCCCTCCACATTAAAAACGAAAACATTGTATAAATACTTTAAGAGATGACTCACAAAGGAGCGCATATTGAATGTCTGATGAAGCCACATCCAGACAGCTTGAAGCGCTTCAGCTCCTTCCATGATCCATTTTTCTGAACAAATAATTGTTTTGAAACTTGAGTTTCTATTTGTGGCAGCTATAGAAATGGACCATCGCTGTCGAAAAATGTAGATAAACCGCATTGCACTGATTGACAGGATATATGAAAGTGTCAAGAGTTCTAAGGCTTACTTAAACACTCAGATTGTCCGTGACATCTTTGTTCACGTCTGTCAACAGCCTCTGCAGGGCTCTCCTGCGGGCCGCCTCCCACAGTAAAAAATGCACAGCTCCAGGCGACAGGAACATCTTACCTGCACAACGTCAGTTATACATGCAACGCTGGGCTGCAGCTCGTCGGCTCCAAGACTCTCACCTGTCTGTTCAACGGCTCGTGGAGCCTGCCGGCGCCTACATGTGAAGGTGTGAAGCTTTGACTTCTAACATTTAATTAAGCTCTTTTTTATTCACAGACAGTCATGGAGAAAAAGAAAGTTTGCACATTTTCAGTGTTTTACGTACAGTATCAGGACATATCTGGTCTTTATCAGGCTCTACATTTATTTCAATCTAACCTCAAGTGTACAGATGAAGACAACAGGTTCCATTGTGTCCCTCTTTATTAAACAAACCAAAATGGAAACGTGTGGAAAACTTAAGTTGTTGCTTTCATAGGATTTAAATGGGAAAGTATCAACAAAACTCCTGCTTTTTTAGAGGTGGTCACACCGATGATGATGATCATCTTAAAAATAGCAGTTTGCTGCTTTGAAGTATACAGGTGTGGATTAACACAACACCAAGTTGGAAAGACATCAGCAGTGGCTTTAAGGAGGCAACTGTCACTGCACTTCAATCTGGTAATCAGAATCAAATTTATTGTCATTGCACAGTTAAGCACAGCGAAAATACATTTCATTGCAGCCGTCCAAAGACAACAAGGGTAGAAGGGGGTACGCGGGGGCTGCAGCTTCGTTGTGAAGCGCTGCACTTATCGTTTAGATAAGAAAAAGGAAGGGAATCATGTTGAAAGAAGGTATTAAAAAAGGTCTCTCACACTGTGTCCTTGACACAGGACACAATGTAAGGTAGCAAAAAAACTACCTCAGCACAAAAAAAGCAACATAGACAGACATAAGACATTTTGCAGGGGGTGAGGAGGCGGATAAAGGCGGTGAGATTGTCCATGAACACTGCCAGAAAGTTCCATAGTCCTGATAAGATGGCACAGTGTCTATCAGCCGGCTCAGCTTTGATAAGGGTCCACGGATGTTCTTGGTGTGGGAACAGGAGCAGAGCTTCATGATTTACATACCCTCCAGGAGCAATTTGAGATAAGTTGGCCTATCCAAGGCCAAGAGGGGAGTCCAGATTCAGGTCAACAACAATTGTTTGGGGGCAGGTAGACTCTACTGATTTCATGTCTGCCTTCTGCTGGTACTCAGTGGAGAATCCAAACAGTCCGATTTGTGGTCATACCACCTGTCTGTGCTTGTAGCCTTCTCCTAGGTCTATTCCTTCATGCCAATGAGTTCCAAGCTCGCAAAGCATCTGAGTATGAGCGCTTGAAGCACGGTACAATCCTTTACATAGGCAGGCAGCCTCACCACTGACAAAAACTGCTGCCGACATCTTCCTAATTTGTCGATATCCCATGTACCCGTCGATTCCAAAAAAGCAGATAGTTATGTATGCGTCACGTGTCCCTTCAGGGCATGAGGGTTCTCCTGCACCCTGTCTTCTCGTCGAGAAAATTTTAACAATTGCATTGAGAGACCAGCTGACCAGATCCATAATTTACGATTCGGAAGATTCACAGGACGAGGAAAAGCAGGAGGGAGGCAGGAGAGGGAAAGAAAGTGTCCGTCTTCGTCAAGAGCAAGACGGAAAAAACAAAGAGTAAGAGTTAAAGGTAATTTCCGAACAATTTGGGGTCCATCATTCTACAGTGATAAAGATTAGCAAGTGGAAAACTTTTATGACAGCTGCCAGTCCTCCCAGAAGTGTACGTCTCAGGAAATTCACCCCATCAGCAGACTGTGTAACACAGAAACTAAAAAAAACAACAACTGAGTTTCACCTCAGACTTTATGGTCAGTTAGCAGGGTTAAAGTTAATGACAGGACCAACCAAACAAGAACTGTTTGGAAGGATTGCAGGAGAACACCTCAAACCAGAGTGGGACCAAATTCCTCCACAGCCATGTGAGAGACTTTTAAAATTCTACAGGAAACAATTAGTGAAATGTATTGCTGCCAAAGGATTCATGGGCTGGATGTAGTTTTTCACACAGTCTTTCCCTTTTCACTCTGTTTTTGTTCAATAAAACACTTGCAATTAGGTTAAAATAATTTTAGACCTCCATGAAGACCAGATCATTTTAATGATGTCCAGATTTGTAAAACTGTACAATTCGAATAGGGCAGACTCTCATTTTCTTGTGACTGTATATGTAACCTTCATCTCCGTTTGTTTCTCAGTGGTCGGAGGCTGTGAGGGTCCCAAGCAGCTGCTGCACGGTAAAGTTCTGGTGCACGACCTGAACTCTGGGCATGCTCTGGAGTTTCACTGTGATGAAGGCTACAACCTTGTGGGAGATCATCTGGTGGTGTGCATGGGGAGAAACTCCTGGAGCTCCACTTTCCCCACCTGTCAAGGTGAGAAGTCATTGCCCGTCTCTTACACACACATACACACACACATACGCTTTCAGCATCGGTCTTCCTGCTCTGCTGCACTCTCTGCAGCTTCCCAGCACTGGAGCAACAGTTGTGTTATAACAAACGCTTGCAACACACATACACACACACACACACACACACACACACCATCAATTTCCTAATCAGTTTTACAACATCAGCTGTGACAAGAGTCCAGTCAGTCGCCTCATCTTGTCTAATAGCTTCAGATCTTTTGTAGGTCGTAAAAGGTCACACAATCTGCGCTGGATTATTACGTTCATGCATTAGAGAAGCTGGGATTTGTTAAGGGATGGACTTCATACATTTTACATTTGGGTTTAGGGTTTATATGTAGATCAACACAAGGTCAACAATGCAATGAAATGCTCAGGATGAGAAGAACCATCTCGACTCGCCAAAAAAACCAACAAGAAATACCAAAGCATGCAACAAAAATACAAAACCAAGGTGCCCAAAGTGAAAAAGAAATACCGGTACAGCTACTGCAACATGGTCCTATTAGCAGAGCGGTTCTGTTAGCAGCATGGTCCTATGATGATTTGTATTGCGTTTCTTCATTTGTAATGCGTTTAAACCTCAGGATTACCGTATGGACTTGGTGCTATATAAATAAACTGAATTAAAATTGAGTTGAAATGTACTTTGTTAATATCAATAATTCTCAGGGATCAGGAGTCTATAAATGCCTTTCACTTGTTTATTTTAGCTCTGGGGAGTCCAGGGAGCTCAAAGAGCAGTCCCTCTTAGATGTAGTACTTCTAAAGGGATGGGTGTGGTGGTCATACAATATAATCCTACAAAAAAAATAAACATCTATAAACTAACTGTACATAATCTGTCTGTTTTGCTACTTCGATATCTTTGTTTTAACTTGTTTAAAAAAATCTGTATTTCTCTCTTATGTTTGTCTATTGTTGATTTAGGAAATGCTACTGTTGCTGTTGTCATCATTCTTTAGTTTGTAGACAGGTCCCTCTTGTAAATGAGTCCTCGAGGCTCAATGAGATTAACCTGACTAAATAAAGGTTGAATGAATGAACATAAACTACCGATAGCTCAGAGCCTGAGTGTTTGCACAGATTTTTTTTTAAACTTTATATATGGTCATCAGTACATAAAGTTACACAGGTTTCACACACCAAAACAGGTTTACAAGAATAGATTTATGCAAGAACAGGAATCTTACACCAAAATGGATTTCCTCAGGGATCCAGGGAATGAGAATAACTAGCAACACATTACATTTTTAAATTCATAGATTTTTGACTGGCTTGGTAGATATTTTTGAGAGACATGTTTTTGGCCTCTACCTGGTTTAATTTAAATAAAGTAGTAATGTTTTAGTGTAGGAACATACTCATATTTTTTTGGTTAGCTTACCTTTTTTCTTTTTTTTCTGTTTTTCCCTCACATCTCGACCTGTGTTACAAATTTTGAATGTTTCTGGTATTTATTTGTTTTAGTGGTCAAAGTGCACCAGCTGGATAACAAGTTAACACTTTAATCCATGGTTTCTGTCCCTCACAGCGAAGTATTGCCCCCCTCCTCCGAGCTGGAAGGAGGACACCAGCAGTAACAGGTCCCAGCAGGCGTTTCATGTCGGACAGTCGGTCCGTGTTACCTGTCCCAAGGGACAGCAGGTAAAAGGCAGTGGCACCATCACCTGCAGGCCAGACCAGACCTGGAGCTCCCTCAGTTTTGTGTGTGAACGTAGGTATCACTGTTAAAATAATGTTAAAAATAATAATAATATACACTTTAACTGAATAAAGGGTTGTAACTTTAAATTCAAAATGAGAAAAATGGGAAAATAATTGTTAACAATAACTAAACATATTTTTTACAAAAAGTTACAACTAACTCAAAATAAAAATGTACATCACAAAATTTCAGAAATACATTAAAGCCATTACTAATATTGAGTGGTGAGCCATCATTCACCTGAAGCTACACCTTCAAAGTACTACACGCTGATTTTGAAGAAATTACGGAGTAACCGTCTGCCTACATCACTTTACTTTTGGTTTCACAATCTACGGATATGCTGAGCAGATGGCCCTTTTTAATCAGGTACAGCCTCTGACAGAGAACATTAAACAGAAAAACCAACATGGACACCCATCTGAACACATAACCTGAAAAAGTCCACCCATTTGTGTCCCAAGGCTTCCCAGAAGGGCATATGGTTTAGTCAGTCTCTTGTGTTCAAGTGCAACATGTAACTTCTATAATTCGCACTGAAATTTAACAGTAACCCACAGAACTTACTGTCTGTGTAAAATTTCGTCATGTAGTAAAACTGTATTACTAAAAAATATCAGTGTCAACCTACATAGGATATTTAATGTTAATTTTTGTAACACAAACTATAGTTCCAGTGTGGATTTTTGAATTTATAGGTTGCACTTGAATGCATCTACGGAAGCGTAGTGCTGCCACCTATTGAAAATTTTTTTTGTGGACTTATGTAGTAATTACGTGATACGTATCACGTAATTACTACATACGTATCACGTAATTACTACATACGTATCACGTAATTACTACATACGTATCACGTGAATACTACATATTATCACGTAATTATGTGATACGTATCACGTAATTACTACATACGTATCACGTAATTACTACATACGTATCACGTTATTACTACATACGTATCACGTTATTACTACATACGTATCACGTTATTACTACATATTATCACGTAATTACATGATACGTATCATGTAATTACTACATACGTATCACGTAATTACTACATACGTATCACGTAATTACGTGATAATATGTAGTAATAACGTGATACGTATCACGTTATTACTATATACATATCACGTTATTACTACATATTATCACGTAATTACGTGATACACATCACGTAATTACGTGATACGTATCACGTAATTACTACATACGTATCACGTTATACTACATATTATCACGTAATTACGTGATATGTATCACGTAATTACGTGATACGTATCACGTAATTACTACAGTACATAAGCCCACAAAAAAAAAATTCAATAGGTGGCAGCACTACGCTTCCGTATACATCACATCTTCACATGGTCACAAAAAAATGCCTTGCAGGTCCTTCCGAAAGCTCAGAGCCCTGTATTTCAGTCCCGCCCATTCTATATCAACATTGTGATTGGTTATTTTTCTTGTCAGTCACTGATCAAAACCCTCCTGCAGAAATCTTGACAGCTTTCTCTGCAGACACTGAAGTCCTGACCAATCTAAAAGAATCTTCAAACATTTCTGCCTGGAGACAAACAATAAGAAGAATCTAATCTGATAACTATTTTCATGAATTAAAAGGTTGTTGCTCAACTGGAAAGTAGTTTACAGAAAGTAAGTAAAGGTTCAGTATGTAATTTCTGGAACACACTGGAACTTAGGAAAATTTTGAACAGAGACACGTTTCTGGTCCCTCCCCCTCAGAGCCATATATGGCTCTGCTCCCTCTTTTTCTGCTGAAATTCAAATTCAAGCTCTGTTTTTATTGGCTGATTCAAATTCAAGCTCTGTTTTTATTGGCTGGTTACAAACTCTGTTTTTATTGGCTGGTTAACGGTGGGTCACTGTGGCTTTTTAGAAATGCTTTTAGAGAAGCAAGGGGACAATAGTTTTTTTCAGAGATTACTTGTCTAAAATCAGTATGTCAGGAGGTAGTGACAGAGTGAAGAAATATGTTAAAAATATACTGTATTGTTAGAAAAGTTACATACAGCTCCTTTAATTAACATTAGCCAACACGGCTCATTAACATGAGCCAATACAGCTAATTAATAATAATAATAATAATGTCACATTTTTGTCATCTGTGTATGTTTCCATACAAGACAAAATTTGACTCAGCATTTAACTCAATCACCACCAGGTGGGGCAGTGGGCAGCTGTAGAAAGCGCGCCGGGGAGCAGTTGGGATAAGATGTGCTGCTCAAACACACCACAAGTTATGCCGTGACTGGGGTTCGAACCTGGGTCCTTCGGGTCCCAAGTCGGTTCCCCTGCCACTACACCATCTTGGCCTGTTAGCTAACACGGCTAATTAACGTTAACTAACATGGCTAATTAACGTTAGCCAATATTGGCTAACGTTAATTAGCCATGTTAGTTAACGTTAATTAGCCGTGTTAATTAACGTTAATTAGCCGTGTTAGCTAACGTTATTTAGCTGTATTGAATACAGCTAATTAACATTAGCTAACACGGCTAATTAACGTTAATTAACATGGCTAATTAACGTTAGCCAACACGGCTAATTAACGTTAGCCAACACGACTAATTAACTTTAGCCAATATGCCTAATCAGTGTTAGCCAACTTGGCTAATCAACATTAGCTAACACGGATAATCAACGTTAACCAACACGGGTAATCAACGTTAGCCAACAAGGCTAATCAACGTTAGCCAACACGGCTAATTAACGTTAGCCAACACTGCTAATTAACCTTAGCCAACACTGCTAATTAACTTTAGCCAATACGCCTAATCAGTGTTAGCCAACTTGGCTAATCAACATTAGCTAACACGGATAATCAACGTTAACCAACACGGGTAATCAACATTAGCCAACAAGGCTAATCAACGTTAGCCATCCATCCATCCATCCATCTTCTTCCGCTTATCCGGGGTCGGGTCGCGGGGGTAGCAGCCTAAGTAGGGAGGCCCAGACTTCCCTCTCCCCAGCCACTTGGAGCAGCTCCTCCGGGGGAATCCCAAGGCGTTCCCAGGCCAGCCGAGAAACATAGTCCCTCCAGCGCGTCCTGGGTCTTCCTCTGGGTCTCCTCCCGGTGGGACATGCCCGGAACACCTCACCAGGGAGGCGTCCAGGAGGCATCCTAACCAGATGCCCGAGCCACCTCAACTGGCTCCTCTCGATGTGGAGAAGCAGCGGCTCTACTCCGAGTCCCTCCCGGATGACTGAGCTTCTCACCCTATCTCTAAGGGAGAGTCCAGCCACCCTGCGGAGAAAACTCATTTCAGCCGCTTGTATCCGAGATCTTGTTCTTTCGGTCATAACCCAAAGCTCATGACCATAGATGAGGGTGGGAACGTAGATCGATCGGTAAATTGAGAGCTATCGATCTCACGCTCCAGTTTTCCCTCATTCGTGAACAAGATCCCGAGATACTTAAACTCCTCCACTTGGGGCAGGACCTCCTCCCCGACCCGGAGAGGGCATGCTACCCTTTTCCGGCTCAAGACCATGGCCTCGGATTTGGAGGAACTGATCCTCATCCCGGCCGCATCACACTCGGCTGCAAACCGCTCCAGTGAAAGTTGTAAATCACGAACTGATGAAGCCAGTAGGACCACATCATCTGCAAAAAACAGAGAAGCGATTCTAAGGCCACCAAAACGGATCCTCTCAACACCTTGGCTGCGCCTAGAAATTCTGTCCATAAAAGTTATGAACAGAATCGGTGACAAAGGGCAACCTTGGCGGAGTCCAACTCTCACCGGAAACGAGCCTGACTTACTGCCGGCAATGCGGACCAAGCTCTGACACCGGTCGTACAGGGACCTAACAGCCCTTATCAAAGGGCCTGGTACCCCATACTCCCGGAGTACCCCCCACAGAACCCCCCGAGGGACGCGGTCGAATGCCTTCTCCAAGTCCACAAAGCACATGTAAACTGGTTGGGCAAACTCCCACGCACCCTCCAGGACCCTGTTGAGGGTGTAGAGCTGGTCCAGTGTTCCACGACCAGGACGAAAACCACATTGCTCCTCCTGAATCCGAGGTTCGACTATCCGACGGACCCTCCTCTCCAGAACCCCTGAATAGACCTTACCAGGGAGGCTTAAGAGTGTGATCCCCCTATAGTTGGAACACACCCTACGGTCCCCCTTTTTGAATAGGGGAACCACCACCCCAGTCTGCCAATCCAAGGGAACTGCCCCCGATGTCCACGCGATATTGCAGAGTCGCGTAAGCCAACACAACCCCACAACATCCAGAGCCCTAAGGAACTCCGGGCGAATCTCATCCACCCCCGGAGCCTTGCCACCGCGGAGCTTTTTAACCACCTCGGCGACCTCAGCACCAGAGATCGGAGAACCCGACCCAAAGTCCCCAGGCTCCGCTTCCTCCATGGAAGACGTGCCAGTAGGATTGAGGAGGTCTTCGAAGTATTCCGCCCACCGACTCACAACATCCCGAGTTGAGGTCAGCAGCACGCCACCCCCACCATAAATGGTGTTGGTCGCGTACCTCTTTCCCCCCCTGAGACGCCGGATGGTGGACCAGAATCGCCTCGAAGCCGTACGGAAGTCATTCTCCATGGCCTCTCCGAACTCCTCCCACGCCCGAGTTTTTGCCTCAGCAACCACCCGAGCCGCATGCCGCTTGGACTGCCGGTACCTATCAGCTGCTTCCGGGGTCCCACAAGCCAAAAAGGCCCAATAGGACTCCTTCTTCAGCCTGACAGCATCCCTCACTGCCGGTGTCCACCACCGGGTTCGAGGGTTGCCACCACGACAGGCACCAACAACCTTGCGGCCACAGCTCCGATAAGCTGCCTCGACAATAGAGGCGCGGAACACGGCCCACTCGGACTCCATGTCCCCCGCCTCCCTCGGAACGTGTTCAAAGCTCTCCCGGAGGTGGGAGTTAAAGCTCCGTCTTACGGGAGACTCTGCCAGACGTTCCCAGCAGACCCTCACAATACGTTTGGGTCTGCCAGGTCTGACCGGCATCCTCCCCCACCATCGGAGCCAACTCACCACCAGGTAGTGGTCAGTTGACAGCTCCGCCCCTCTCTTCACCCGAGTGTCCAAGACATGCGGCCGCAGATCAGATGAGACGACAACAAAGTCGATCATCGAACTGCGACCTAGGGTGTCCTGGTGCCAAGAGCACATATGGACACCCTTATGCTTAAACATGGTGTTCGTTATGGACAATCCATGACGAGCACAGAAGTCCAATAACAGAACACCACTCTGGTTCAGATCAGGGGGGCCGTTCCTCCCAACCACACCCCTCCAGGTCTCACTGTCATTGCCCACGTGAGCGTTGAAGTCCCCCAGTAGAACAAGGGAGTCCCCAGGAGGCGCACTCTCCAATACCCCCTCCAAGGACTCCAAAAAGGGTGGGTAGTCTGAGCTGCCGTTTGGTGCATAGGCACAAACAACAGTCAGAGCCCGTCCCCCCACACGTAGGCGAAGGGAGGCTACCCTCTCGTTCACCGGGGTGAACCCCAACGTACAGGCACCAAGATGGGGGGCAACCAGTATGCCCACTCCTGCTCGGCGCCTCTCACCAGGGGCAACTCCAGAGTGGAAGAGTGTCCAACCCCTCTCAAGGAAACTGGTTCCAGAGCCAGAGCCATGCGTTGAGGTGAGTCCGACTATTTCTAGTCGGAAACTCTCAACCTCACACACTAGCTCAGGCTCCTTCCCCACCAGAGAGGTGACATTCCATGTCCCAATGGCCAGCTTCTGTAGCCGAGGATCAGACCGCCAGGGTCCCCGCCCTCGGCCACCACCCATCTCACATTGCACCCGACCCCTTTGGCCCCTCCCACAGGTGGTGAGCCCATGGGAAGGGGGACCCACGTCTCCTCTTCGGGCTGTGCCCGGCCGGGCTCCATGGGTAAAAGCCCGGCCACCAGGCGCTCGCCAGCGTGCCCCACCTCCGGGCCTGGCTCCAGAGTGGGGCCCCGGTGACCCGCGTCCGGGCGAGGGAAAACTTAGTCCATTAATTGTACTCATCATAGGGGTTTTTGGGCTGCACTTTGTCTGGTCCCTCACCTAGGACCTGTCTGCCTTGGGTGACCCTTCTAGGGGCATGAAGCCCCTGACAGCATAGCTCCTAGGATCATTGGGACACTCAAACCCCTCCACCACGGTAAGGTGGCAGCCCAGGGAGGTATATATATATATATATATATATATATATATACATATATATATATATACTATATATATATATATATATATATATATTTATGATAATTTACGTAAAATATAGATTTGGTCGCTTAACGAACAGGTCCTTCTAAATGTGTTGTACTATTCTCATAAATGTAGTAGTGAAAAATAATCTCTGACCATACTGTTCTTATCATCTTTAATACTGTATAAAGTTTAACTTGGCAATACACAGCCTCTATTTGTAAATATTTACCAACCACCGTACCCTCTATAGATATTGAGGTAAAACTGTGTGGAAATACAGTAGCTGAAAGTCATACTCAATACGTTTCATGTGCTAACAGATCACATTAGATTGTGCATATCATTTACAAGGTTTTTAAATGAAATGTCAAAATGTTATAACTTTGTCCCTTCTCATCCTGAAATGATTTAAGTCACAACCAGACATGTCAGCTGGTGGGTGATAGCACTTTTTAAGGAAGGCTGGGCCTTTAGTTTCTGTTCTCTGATCAATTTGAAAACCAATCACTCAGTTGTAATCATTAGGATGTACAACCTAAATAACATTAAAGTGAATAATTGTGATGTTAACATTCTTTTAAGTATTTACGGTAAATCACGTTGCACACCTCCTGCACCATGTGCTTTTCACTCTTGCATGGCTGCTTGTTGTAAGTTGGGTGTAAATGTTCTGTTTCTATCCGTTCCTGCGTGAGTTGTAATCAACACAAACGATGCTGCATCAAACACTGAACTGATCACAGGCAACCTTTGTCTGATCCACTTTGATCCCTCTGAATCAGACCTGATTATGGTGCCGAGGTTGCTATGGCTCCTTCCCTGTATTTGCATGTGGTTTGTTCTCGTAAATGCATGCTTGCATGTCCTTTTTAGCCCAAAGCCCTTCATAGTCGTCGTTTCAACTGATTCACAGCAGTGACACATTTGTTGCATGAAAACCACAGGCTTCTGGGGTAATACCTGACTTGTTCGGTTTTCACAAACTCAGAGATTAAATTTTATGTTCATGTGGGGGCAGACAAAAAAAACAAACAGAAGAGTTTGTAAGAAACACCAGAGTTTAAAGGAAAATAAAACCAAAAGAAACAATAAGTGTAAATGCAAATGAAGTGATCTGACCAACTCCACGAAGGTGCGGTGAGTAACCCGTGGGTCGTTCCATTTGGGCTGTTGTGCAGGGGTGTCCTGCGGCCCGCCCCTCCACGTGGCCAACGGGGTGGTGCGGGGGGCGGTGTTCCAGTTCGGGGACGTGGCAGCGTACTCGTGTTTCGCCGGCTACACCATGGAGGGCGTCGGAAAGAGCAGGTGTCAGGAGAACGGCACCTGGACGCCGACGCCAACGTGCAGAGGTAGAGAGGACGACAAAACGGGACTGTCCCCCGCCCCGCCCCTGAGGACACTTCCTGACTCTGTCTCTTTTGCATATAACAAATAACATCCTGCAGCTTTTTAACTCCTTTAAACTGCTGTCGCTTTTCTCCCAACGCTTCAGTCTTCAGATTTTTGTGAATATTTGCTCATCAATAATTAAAACTTTAGGAAAAGACTGATTTAGAAACCTAAAAAAATAATAACCTGCCTCTCCTTGTTCAGTGTTTCCTGTCATATACAGGTAGTCCCCGATTTACGAGCGAGATCCGTCACAACGAGGCGCTCGTAAACCGGAAATCTCGTAATTTGGAACGGCCGCCATTTCTCTCGTAAATCCGGAATTTCGCTCGTAAATTGGAACGGTTTTCGCTAGCGCGACTACAAACACTCTATTTTCATCCAAAAACTGCTTATGAGTGCATAAAAATGATCGGAAACGTGTGTTCATATGCTTATCTAACTAACTGTGGTGAAAAAACACATGAAAACTCAGTATTTTTTTCGTTTTTTCCAAAAATTCGCAGCTCGTAAGTCTGGAACCTCGCAGATCAGAGCGCTCGTAAATCGGGGACTACCTGTAGACTCATCCAACATGTCAATAAAAACTGAACCTGGGTGTGTTTTACATCCAGTGCGTGTTGACTGTTGTGCAGCTCGCTCTCACTTTAGGAGTTTTTATGATTTTTATATCAACTCAGATTTGTTTAAGTAAAAAAATAAAACAGTGCTTACTGTTGGTGTCACACTGACTTAACCACAAACTTTAACAGGAACAATGTGGTTGTGTGAAGAAACGGAAAAGTTTTTTTTTTCTGTTGAAATTTTGTAATTTAGTTTGAACACACAGGCATGAACTTGACTACAGTATTTTCAATTCCGTTTACCGGTAGTTCTATAGCACCACGTCACAACACAAGTCATCTCACGGCACTGATCAGACACATTCACATGTAAAAATAATAATTTAACATTATTTATCTGAGGAGCAGACCGCTTAGAGTTTAACTTCATCACAGACTCGTCTCGAGCAAGAATGAAGGCGACTGTGGAAAGGAAAAACTCCCTCATGAGGAAGAAACTTTTAGCAGAACAAGGCTCAGAACAAGAGGCCATCTGCTTCGATCGGCTGGGTTTGAGAGGAACAGGAAGGAGGAACGGATACACAATGGCAGGTCAAGAATCACATGTTAAGTTAGAAATACAGTACTATCAAGTGAAAACTATTTAATTTTAGCAATTAATTTGAAGAAATGAGGTCAATTGTCTTCTAGTAGTCTAATCCTATAGCATCATAACAAGCCAACCATAACTTGGATTTATCAAAAAGGTCTTAAAACTGGACAATGTGTCAGTCTCATGGACAGAAACTGGAAGTTGGTTTCACCAGAGAGGAGCCTGAAACTGAAAGATCTTCCTCCAAGTCTGCTTTTGGAAACTCTAGGCACCACAAGTAAACCTGCAGTCTGAGAGCGAAGTGCTCTGTTAGGAAAATATGGAACAATAAGATCTGGGATATAAGATGGACTAAAAACAGGATCATGTGTCGGTGCTGACAGTCTGGACCAAAACAGCAATATTTGAAGCAGAAATATAATTTTCCTGACTCATTTTTTAGTGACTTCACCAGCTGTAAAGGAACATTTTATATATGTAAAAAAAAAAAAAACAAAAAAAAAAACGAGGCAATAAATGGTTCAATACATTTACTTCTAAAAGAGCGAACCACGTTATGAAGTGATGCCGTTTGTAGAACCGGTTGAGATCTGGGCCAATTTACATTTTACAGCACAAATTTCAACAGTTCCATGGAGACTGAAATGCAAATACAGTATCTAGTCAAAGGGTATAAACAAAAGCTGGGTCCTGAAAAGCTTTCCCCTGAGAAGCTGCTGAGCCTGTTCTCTGCCTGTCTGCAGCGCTGCGTTCTCAGTTCTTTTTCAATCTGCTGCTTTTGCACGAGTGCATGAAGTTTTGTGACCCTTTCCAAGACAACTAAAGCCCGTCGTCTGACTGAGGTTTCTGTGCAGCACATTCTACTCTGAATTAAATGCACCAAACTTAAGTGCGTGTCTCGTTCTTCAGCAGTGTGTTGGCTGCAGTGTCAGAACGGAGGTGTGTGTCAGCGGCCCAACATTTGTGCCTGTCCTGAAGGCTGGATGGGTCGACTCTGTGAGGAGCGTAAGTGTGAAACAAGACAAACTAGAAGATGTGCTTTTCCTGCAGTGTGAATGATTATTGCTGAAGAACTTGCTTTAAAAAAAACAGCTGAAATTAGCTAAAAACATGCTGAAATGGAAGAATAAGCCCAAGTTAGCGGAAGAAATCAGAAAGAGCACATATTTGCTGAATTATGTTTAAATAAGCAGAAATGAGCACAAATATTAGGAAATAAGCAAAACATTAGCTGAACATTAGGTGATAAGGCAAAAAGAAGCTTAAACTACCAGAATGAAGGGGAAGAACTCAAGAGCTCAACGAATGTGGAATTAGCTGAAAAGGCTAAATTTAGCACAAAAATAGCTAAATAGTAGCTGAAAGAGCAGAAAAAGCTGAAACTAGCAGAAATACGGTGAACAAAGCACCACATGCTGAAATTAGCATAAAGAAGGTATTTAAGTTCAAAGCTGCTAATTAACATGAAAAACTTTATCTGAAAACCGCTGAAGTTATAAAAAAAATGCTAAAAAGTTAGCGGAAAATTAAGCTTCACTTAGCAGAAGTAAGTGGAAAGAGCCCAATTTGGATGAAAGAAGCAGAACTGAGTAGAAAAATGTGAAAATGATCGGGAAAAAGCTAAAATTAGCACAAAAAAACATGAAAAGCTTTAAAAAGCAGAAAGAAGCTGAAATTATTGAAGTGGCGAGAGCACATTTTTTGCTGAATTAGGCTGAAAAAGTTAATATGAGTGCAAAAAATGTGGAATATGCTGAGAAAAAAAACTCTAAAATTGGCATAATAACAGCTAGATAGCAGCTGAAAGATCAGAAAATGCTGAAGCTTGCATAAATAAGCTGAAAGGAGTATAACAAGCTGAAATTAGCAGAAAGAAGTTAGAAGAAGCACAAAAATGTTGTAGTTAGCAGATAAGATCTGAAAGGATCACAGAACAGCTGAAAAAGCAGCTGAAATTAGTTGAAAGTAGCCGAAAAACGAGTTTAAATTTGCACAAGCTGAAAGAAGCTGAAGCAGAACAAAATGTGAAAGAAGCAGTTTAAGGTTGTAAACAGATGGAAAGATTTGCAAGATGGAAAATGAGCTTCATACGCGCTCACACAAATGTACTCCCAGAACACAACCCTGTCACTGAATTCAAGATGGCACCCAGCTCACTGAGCAGCTAAAATCTGTTCTGTCAATAAGTCGATTAACTTCCTGTTTACACTCAACTGTCCTTTCATACCAGCTATCTGCATCCTGCCGTGCCTGAACGGAGGGCGCTGCGTGGCCCCCTACCAGTGTGAGTGTCCCACCGGGTGGACGGGCACCCGCTGTCACACAGGTGAGTTTACAGTATATATGAAGGTTTCACCTCGCTTTGGAAATATGAACAGTCAATATATTACCTGCTGCAGATAACTGATGACTAACTGCTAACACACAGTTTTGGGGAAATTTTTTTATAATAACCTGCTGCTGAAGGCAAAGCAACAATGTTTTTGTCCGTGTGTTTATAGTAGTGTTAGCAAAATATCTGATAAAACAGTGGACGGATTTGAACGAAGCTCTTAAAAAAGTAAGTATTAGTGTAAATCTATAACTTATCTTTTGAAGGTATTTTCATTATGAACCTTTAAATAAATAATTCACACAAGACAACAGGCGTGAGATTTTTGACTCTTTGCAAAGAGGGAAGTTCACTTGATTAGGTCAGAATGAACTCCAACTTTCTAAGATTTGAGTCTGTCTTTTATTCAAGCGAGTGACAGATTCAATGTCAACGAGGTCAATCACAGTTTCATCACATCTGCTCAGGCGATAAACTGGAGCCGAACATTTTGTTTGTAATCTGTTCTAGGAAACCTAATTAAATATCGTGCAGCATGACAGGTTTTGATCATCAGCTTTGTGTACCTAGTAAGACAACAGGAATGAGGTCAGGTCAAAAATAAACCCTGTGAAACTCGGAACACTTGAGGAAATAGTAAAGTAAAGTTTAAGATGTTAAAATATAAGGAATTTAAAACAAAGATTTTTAAATACCTCTAACAAAGTCAACCTATTTCAAGATGGCTACCACAGCCAGTGGTTAGGAAACACAAAACTGGTTATGACTCGGCCAGTTTTACAGACGTTGAACTATAATTTGTAGCCGAGACGTATCCAGCACATACTGCAAAATATCTCATGAACTAAAGAATGGGTTGTAGTAAAACTCTCAGACTACTGGATGCACATCTAAGACTCATTTACTTTTAAAGTCAACTCAGTTGAAGATAGCCACCTCAGCTATTCTACATTAGCAAACACAAAAATTTTTATAATTCAGACAATGTATTGAGCTAAAGTTTGATGTGGTAGTAACTTAGGGTCATCCTTAACGCATACTGCAAGCACTACTTTTTGGGCAACATCTTTGCTTCAGATTTTGTCATTAGCTCTTAGTAGTACAACTCTGTCAGACTGACACTTTAGTGAAACTTACGGAAAGTAAATCTATAACTCATTATCATTTGGACTCTACCCAGTTCAAGTAGGCTAATCAGCATTAGCTAACACAAAAGTGGCTCAGTCAATTTTGATAAATGTTAAGCTAATGTTGGTGTGGCAGTAGCTGAGAGTCATCCCCACGATATACTTTGAGTACCAACAGATCTGGTTGGACCAAAGCTGTCCTTTCTCAGCATAAGATGGTTTTAATTTAAAGTTCTGGCATGAAAGGCGATGGGTAATATGCATTATTTCAAGGAATGCTAGGCCTTTAATTCTGACTTCATTGACAAACTCATGATTTGTCTGAATGGAACCAAAATCTAATAATTCTGTATAAATAACCGTGTAATGTTCAGTTGACAGAAATGTAAAGGTGTCTAAAATGGCTCATTACCGATGATTTTTAAAAAGATTGGTGCCGTTTTAAAGGTGAAGTCTGCAGTTTCTGTAGAACATCAGCACTTAGAAAAAATTTCAACAAGCAAAGCATTCTGATCCCTCCCCCTCAGAGCCATATATGGCTCTGCCCCCTTGTGGTCTGTTGAAATTCAAATTCAAGCTCTGTTTTTATTGGCTGATTCAAATTCAAGCTCGGTTTTTATTGGCTGGTTACAAACTTTGTTTTTATTGGCTGGAAAATGGCGGGTCACTTTTTCTTTTTAGAAATGCTTATTTACCACCTGGAGAAGCAAGGGGACAATATTTTTTTTAGTTTTTTTCAGAGATTACCTCTCTAGCATCAATCTAGTGACAGAGTGAAGAAATATGTAAAAAAATATATTGTTAGAAAAGTTACATATAGCAGCTTTAAGACAACAGAAATCCACTTTGGTTCCTGCTCAGACTAGCCATTAAACTTTTACTGGTTGTCCAAAGAGCTGAGTCCCTTTGTCAGAACCAAAACTGTACCAGGCATAAGGTGGTTGGCAGTAAATTGTATTTCCTATAAAATGCAGTGTGAACGATTATGTTGCTGAAGGATTTTTGCTGAAAGCTGCTAACGAAAGTTGTTATAATCTTAAAGGGACAGAAATATATTCCAAACCAGAATTCAGAACCAGTTCGAAGGGACGGTCTACCATAATCCAGGGAATTGGATTGTGGAATGTTCTGGAAAGTAATGTTAAGAATGCAAAATCAATGTATACATTCAGAAAAACACCCGCTTTGGATGTTATCAACCATAATTATCATCCCCATACGTAGCGGTCAGAATGCCCCTACTGTACCTACTAGGTTTAAAGGTATGTTGTCACTGTAAGGCTAAATTGCTTGAAAATTATATATGAAGTAGCTTAGTGTGTGTGTATTAGTGTAGAATGTTGAAAGGTTAAAATGTTAAGATGTATGTATTAGTATTTGAATAATCTACAGTTATTCATTTTGTTATGTTACTTGTAAATAATCATTTGTGATCGTGTGAAGAGTAGGGGCATACTGTATATGATAAGATTCCTCCTTTCTGCATTTTAAATTGTTTGCATTTTATTTTAAATTGTCTGTATTTTTTGTTGTTGTAATTGTTTGTATTGTTATTTTCTTTTCTTTTTGTTGTTGTTGTTCTTTTTTTAAATGAATAAAGATGAAAAAAAAAGAAAGAAGCTGAAACCTGGCTGAAAAGGCTTCATTTCCAAACTGTTAATGCGAGTTGAATTTGAACAGCTCACTTTGCTAAAAGCACTAAAATAAAAAAGTGCTTTTATCAAAGTGAGAGAGCTATCTGCAGCAGAAAAACAGAAGAAATGTGTAGAAAAAGATGAATAGAACAAAAATGTAGCTGAAACAAGCAGAGAGGCTGAAAATATATATTTTAAAAAGATCTAAAATTATAAATATATATTTGAATTTAGCAGAAAGAAGCTGAAGGGAGCATAAAATGCTTAAATTTGCAGAAAGAAGCTAAAAGACTGAGAAAATAAAAACTGAAATGAGTTGGAAAAACTCCTAAAGGAGCTGAAGGAAGCTGAACCAGAACAAAAGCCGGATGATGAGCAGCAGTTTTAAAACAGCTCAAAGGGTTTGAAGGATGACTTCCACTCATTTTCAATGAGTTAAACATGGCAGAAAAGGCTAAATGTTTTCAAAAGGTCAAAAATTGCACGAATACTAAAACTCAAAGCACGACTGTCCTGAATGAGCTGAACGTTTTGANAGAAGCTGAAGGGAGCATAAAATGCTTAAATTAGCAGAAAAAAGCTAAAAGACAATTGCTGAATTTTTTTTTTACTAAAATGAGTTGGAAAAACTCCTAAAGGAGCTGAAGGAAGCTGAACCAGAACAAAAGCCGGATGATGAGCAGCAGTTTTAAAACAGCTCAAAGGGTTTGAAGGATGAGTTCCACTCATTTTCAATGAGATAAACATGGCAGAAAAGGCTAAATGTTTTCAAAAGGTCAAAAATTGCACGAATACTAAAACTCAAAGCACGACTGTCCTGAATGAGCTGAACGTTTTGATGTACGAATTGTTGAAACAGCACTAAAACTGCGGAACGAGTTACGTGCTGAAAAACGTACAGAAGAGAAATGGATCTCTTTGCTTCATAAGCGTTCACATTATTGCACATAAAATCCTGTAGTACAGTATGTTTGTTGACTCATCACATTTCCTCCTGACAACAATGATGTCATCAGTCTTATCTGCTGACGAAACGTCCTGATGGCTGTTCTTTGTGTTTGTTCCTCATCTGAATGCAGCCGTGTGTTCGTCACCGTGCTTGAACGGAGGAAGATGCATCAGGCCAAACAGATGTAGCTGCACTCCAGGCTGGAGTGGACACAACTGCTCCAGGTGATGACCCATTACATAAAATAAAACCAAAAAACTTTAAAGCTTCAGTATGTAGCTTTTTTTATGAACATATTTCTTCACTCTGTCACTACCTCCTGACAGACTGATGTTAGCCAGGTAATCTCTGAAAAAAAATAAAAAAAAATATTGTCCCCTTGCTTCTCCAGGTGGTAAATAAGCATTTCTAAAAAGAAAAGGTGACCCGCCATTTTCCAGCCAATAAAAACAGAGTTTGTAACCAGCCAATAAAAACAGAGCTTGAATTTGAATCAGCCAATAAAAACAGAGCTTGAATTTGAAATTCAACAGACCACAAGGGGGCAGAGCCACATATGGCTCTGAGGGGGAGGGATCAGAATGCTTTGCCTGTTGAAAATATTTCTAACTGCTGCAGTTCTACAGAAACTGCATACTGAACCTTTAACTAGGGATGCACAATATTGAATCTTTGGCCAATATCCAATATATATCCGATATGTTAAAACTTATTTGGCCGATACCAATATTTTTCTTAGACCTACTTACGGAGACTACACAGCTCTCTCTGCTGTGGAATTAAAATACATTATTCTGTATGGTCCGTCAACAAATGCAGATGCCAAAAAGGGGCTGAAAATGATATGTAACACTTCAACTTGGATTATGTTTAATGTCAAATTTATTCATATTTACTCTTAACACACAACAACACTCAAACAGTGCAAATTTGAAATTTTCCACAAATCTAAACTCAACAGCATGTGTGATGTCATAATGTACTGCGCTGCAGACATCCTTGTCACTGGGTTGTCATACAAAAACAGTGCCTTATATACACACACTATATACACACACACACATTTATACAGTATATATGCTGTATATGTATAAACATCACCTTTTATATCCGTGAGTTATTTTGATGGATTAGCCGATATCAGATATTTAAATTTATCGCTAATATCGGCTGATACCGCAATACCATGCTGATAATATTGTGCATCCCTAACTTTAACCTATAAATGTTAATCAGGAAAAGGGTTGTTGCAACACCACATCAGGATGTTGTCTCAGTCGATAATCCCAGTTGATCCAACCATCCCAGGACGTTTCCAGATTACGGTAGTAATAAATTCATAGCTGTATATATGGTCCTAATATTAGTAGCTTGAACTTTACGCTAAAGATGATCTAAAAACAAAAGAAGCTTCCAATTAGTGCCACCAACACTCCTTCCTGCACCGGGGACGTAAAATGTGCAGAGTAGAGCCCCACACTCACACCACAGGACCTCAGCCGTCTCAGCAGGTACAATCATTTAAGGCCCGAGACTCAATGAGACTAAACCTGTATAAATAAAGATTGAATGAAAAAAGGAATAGAGACTGATGTGTCCAGGTTCAGCCCCGTCTCTGTAAAGCATGAGGCTGCTCTCTCCAATTAGCCCTGGTAGTTTAGTCTAATCTTGTGGAGTGACAGAGCGTGTCCCATAGCAACGGTTGGTAAACATGGGTTACGTCTCTCTTGGCGTTTACGACTAGCTCGACAGACTGTTCTCTTCCTTGTGATCTCTCACTGGGTGTGGAGTAGACCAGTGTGGCTAACAGCTGATCTTGTGTAAACAAAGTCATGGCTGGCGGAGTATCTGAAGGCAATTTATTTTTTTTTAAGTCCAAAAAGTATCAAAAACGGTAGTACAAACATTAACTGAAACCTCCAGTTGCACAGTTACGTAGGAGTTTGATTGAACACCAGAAAAACAAACAAACACTTCAGGAGTCTCCACAGTAAGTCATCCTCCTCCATCTCATTCTGTCCTCACTACCTCCATGTCTTTTTCCTTATACTGTACCAGTATACCCACTGTTCCTCTTCTGGACATGCCCAAACCATCTCAGTCTGGCCTCACCAATTTTATCTCCCAGTTGTTCAACCTGTGCTGTGCCACCATCTCCAAACCACACAGCATGGCTATTCTCACTTCTGTCTCTTACACCTCACCTCCTCTGTTGGTCCATCACCGGAGCAAACAAGAAGGGGCTCATGACAAATATGCTGCAATGTGTTTAAAGAATTTCTGGATTGACCCCGAGAATGTGTAACAAATGTTTTTTTTTGTCTTTACAGGAAGAGAAAATCTGTATACTACCACTTCTGAGAAAGGTCTCGCTGGCCTCCAGGTGAACCATCCTAAAGAAAACTTGTCTATTTAAAGAAAATAAAAATTGTGAAACCACTCATCTCTGCAAACAATTTTTGTAAATTTAAGCTGTACCCCCCCCCTAAAAACTCACAGTATTAAACATTTGCTGCTATATATACTTGTACGATGTGTAAAAACTCTTTGATGTGACGGTCCAGTG
>JBBPBX010052424.1:0-24211 GCA_038048925.1 Garcialebias charrua
TGCTTGCTTGCTTGCTTGCTTGCTTGCTTGCTTGCTTGCTTGCTTGCTTGCTTGCTTGCTTGCTTGCTTGCTTGCTTGCTTGCTTGCTTGCTTGCTTGCTTGCTTGCTTGCTTGCTTGCTTGCTTGCTTGCTTGCTTGCTTGCTTGCTTGCTTGCTTGCTTGCTTGCTTGCTTGCTTGCTTGCTTGCTTGCTTGCTTGCTTGCTTGCTTGCTTGCTTGCTTGCTTGCTTGCTTGCTTGCTTGCTTGCTTGCTTGCTTGCTTGCTTGCTTGCTTCCTTCCTTCCTTCCTTCCTTCCTTCCTTCCTTCCTTCCTTCCGTGTCTGATTGTTTATCACACCATGCCTTTGATCTCTTCTTCTGGATGATTTCACTCCTTTTATCACTTTGATTTGTTTGATTTTCATCAAAAATATACAGGATATTATTATCATGCCCGCATGCCTCAATGACTATCGCCCAGTAGCACTCACTCCCATCCTGATGAAGTGCTTTGAACGGCTAGTCATGAAAAGCATCACATCTGTCCTCCCTGCCTCCCTGGATCCCTTCCAATTTGCATACCGACCTAATCGCTCAACCGACGATGCCATCTCCTCTGCCCTCCACACAGCTCTCACACATCTGGACACGAAGGACTCTTATGTTAGAATGCTGTTCATCGACTTCAGCTCGGCATTCAACACCATCATCCCCCAACAGCTCATCCTTAAACTGGACAGTCTGGGGCTGAACACCTCAATGTGTAACTGGCTGCTAGACTTCCTGACCGGGAGACCACAGACAGTACGGGTCGGGAGTAACACATCTAGCACCATCACATTGAACACAGGGGCCCCACAAGGATGTGTGCTGAGCCCCCTTCTATTCACCCTGCTAACACACGACTGCACACCATCATACAGCTCCAACCACTTCATCAAGTTTGCGGACGACACAACAGTGGTGGGTCTCATCAGCAACAACGATGAGACGGACTACAGGAACGAGGTGAGCCGCCTGGCCTTGTGGTGCGGACACAACAATCTCACTCTCAACGTGGAGAAGACAAAGGAGATTGTTGTGGACTTCAGGAAGAGGGATGCACAACATGCCCCTCTGACCATCAACAGCACCGCAGTGGAGAGAGTAGACAGCACCAAGTTCCTGGGAGTGCACGTCTCAGAGGACCTGTCCTGGAGCAGGAACACTGCAGCACTGGCCAAGAAGGCTCACCAGCGTCTCTACTTTCTCCGCAAGCTGAAAAGGGCTGGAGCTTCAACCCCCATCATGTGCACCTTCTACAGAGGTGCCATAGAAAGTGTCCTGACCAGCTGCATCACTGTGTGGTTTGGTGCATGTACTGCATCCTGCCGCAAGAGCCTCCAGCGCATCGTGAGAGCAGCTGAGAAGATCGTCGGCACCTCCTTCCCCTCACTGCAGGACTTACACAGCAACGCCTCACTCGGAAAGCCCTCTGCATGGCAGGTGATCCCACACACCCACTACACAGCTGCTTCAGACTGCTGCCATCAGGGAGGAGACTGAGAAGTCTCCAGGCTCGAACCAGCAGACTGAGAGACAGCTCTGTTCATCAGGCAGTCAGGATGCTAAACACTCTGCCTGCTCTGCCTCCCCTCCCATTTGAACTGCCTTAACACAAAAACTTTCTCACACATTACCACACAACACAAAGATTTTAACACTGGACTCTGTGTCATCAAACGGGTTATTCACTAAACTCTCGGTCATGTGCTCATTCAGTTTGCACTACTTCTCATATTTGCACTGTTTGTATTACATCACTGCCTATAGTCATACTACTGTTTACATTCACTGTTTACATACTACTGTTTACATTCAATGTTTACATTTATTACTACTGTTTACATTTATTACTACTGTTTACATTTATTACTACTGTTTACATTTACACTACTTTTATATCTACACCACTGCTGATTAGGGGTGTAACGGTACGCTAAAATCACATTTCGGTTCGGTTCAACTACAAGGAGGGCTCGGTTCGGTTTATTTTCGGTACAAAAAAAAAAGGACAAAATAAAGACTTACAAAATGTTTATTTTGAAAATATGCCAAAAATACGTTTGTACTGTACAGTATTGTACCGGTAGTAATAAATAAAAGTGACCCATTTGGATGATATTTTAAATAAACAGCACTCTACAATAAAACTATTTTAACAATAATAAAAAATCTTAATAAATACAATAACAGTCAGAACAATAAGCAGCAACAGACTGTTTACAATCTAACTAATCAAGTTTTTGTCCAGTAGCATCAGTGTGGCTGTATTTGTCCTCATTACTGTACTCACAACTTCTTCTTGGTGGGACAGGTGCTGGAAAAGTTCAGAGTTCAGTTCAGTCATCACACACTTCTTAGCTGCAGGTGATCTCTGGTGGATGTCTGTCCCAGACTGGAAATAAAACACAATAAATAAAAAAAAGTTAATAAGATTATGATTTTGAATAAAAAAGATTATTTAGATAATTTTGATTTGATTTGATGTTTATTCATTCATTTTAAAAGAACAATACAAAACAGTTTCATCAGATACAAGAATACAAGTAGGATAAAATGAAATGAGCAGAAAGAAGATGAAATCTTATTATATCTGCCCCTTATTTCACAGTTTGTTCAAACAATGATAACCTTCAAACTACATCACAAAATGAATAACTCTACTTAATTTTTCTAACTGTAATACACAAACTACATCACAAAATGAATAACTACTTAATTTTTCTAACTGTAATACACAAACTACATCACAAAATGAATAACTACTTAATTTTTCTAACTGTAATACATAAACACACTAAGCTACATCATATATAGTTTTTGAGCAAGTCCTTTTTGACCTTTTTCTTAAATGTATACATTGATTTTGCATTTTTCACATCACTCTCCAGAACATTCCACAGATAATAATAATAAAAGAATACCTCTTTTTGAACGGTTGAATCTCTCACTCATCATCAGGGCAGGGCTTTGCTCCAGGGCTTGTTGACATCAGTTTTTGTTTTTTCATAAAGTTCTGCACTTTTTGAGTGATGGGTGTTCGTAGTGAGGATCAATAACTTTAAAGCCTGCGCATAATAACAACACTCAGACTTCGACTCAGATATTTAAAAACTCACAGTTTGTGTTATTGCTCTGGACTGATATGATTTACCTGACAAAAGTAGTTTAAATGCAGGCGTGCAGCTGTTGTTGTTAGCGGCAAGCTGCTCGTTCTTCACTGCGGTGTTCACATTCCGATGACGTAGTTTCAAGCGCGTTCACGTGAGACGTGCCAAGAGAGAGAGAGAGCCAGTCTCTTCATGAAACAACGGTCCACACACACAGCGCTGAATGTGTGCGCCGCTCGTCTTTTAACAAGAAACGTTCCCAAACAGGAGACCGTAGTGAGAAGCTAATGGCTAAAGGCAGCGCGAGCAGCGCGAGCTTCGCGTGCTTCGCGATAATAGCTCAGTGCGGAAATGCGCCCAGGAAATTTTGTTCCGCGGTGCATATATTAACGTTCAATGAGTGGAAAAAATAACGGAAACGGTACGCAGGTGGACCGAACCGAACGTGACGTACCGAAACGGTTCGGTAAACCCATTACAATTGTTACATGCCTACTGCTGATACATATACAGTATTCTCTGACCAGCCTTATTTAAGGATGCCCAATGTGCCTTACTGCATATGCCACTTTTGCCTCTATACCAACATCAACTACTACCTCATACATATACTGTGTACATTAACTCATATGCTGCTTTGCCACTCTTTGCAAATGTCAATGCTAGAACCTTCAGTTTATTTTATAGATATACTTTTTATACTTTTTTATACTACTATGCAAAAACTCAGGACAGTATTACACTTTTATTATTTCATTTTATGCTTATGTTCATTAAATGTTTAGTGTTTTAGTTTTAGTGTTGGTGTAAATTTTCATACTTTTATACTACTATGCAAAAACTCAGGACAGTGTTACATTTTTACTATTTTATGCTTATGTTTATTAAATGTTTCAGTGTTTAAATGGTTACTGTTGCACCGAGGGACTGAGAGAAACACAATTTCAATCCTGTGTATGTCCTGTACATATTGCAGTTCTGACAATAAAGTTGACTTTGACTTGACTTTGATTATAAGGAAAATATATTGGGTCTAACTAATGATCTAAACTAACCTGAAGTCACTCAATAATTAATGACGTCCAATGATTTCAAGACTTTTTAGCTGCTTGAATAATTATGACTTCAACTAGTTGATGAATTAGAAACTAACTTTTGAACATTTGAACTCTACTAGCTGCAGCTGATTGCAGTGATCAGTGTCTAATCTATACTAAAACTTCTAAAGTACATTTTCAGAATTCATGCAAAGACAGCAGATCATAGAGAAACAGTTTTTAAAACACAAAAACACGTCAGAATACAACTTATTTTATGGAGGAAAAGAATAGGGCTGTTGATGAGGCCTTTTTTCATGAATTATAGACAACTTTTTGTTTCTAAGGTCAGGTGGCTGTGGCGGCCATCTTGAACTGGGTTGACTCAGAAACTTGATCATTTGTAGATGTACATACAAAGAATAAAAAGTGTGAGCTGGAAAACCTGAAACCTGTGAATCCTGCCTAACAATGGAAGAAGCATCTGCTGGAACCTGAGAGTCGTCAGGGTTTCACCATCCCTCTGAGGACCGTTTTCAGGGAAACATGGAAGTTCAAAAGTTTTGGAGAGATCCCACTCCTCCCTCTTAATGGTTCTTTATCTAGACAGCAAAAACTAATTGAAGTGAAACAATGAAATGTCATCGGTCTTACAGAATTGAATCTAAATTGATTCTTGATGTAAAAACACTAATAATGATGGTGGTCACTAAATGTTTGTTCAACTGTCATCTAAAGGTTCATTTCTGGTTGATTTATGGAACATTTGAACACATGTAAACTAAGAATTTGGATTTAGCAGGACACCAGCAATTTGATGTAAATTTATGTAAGATTCTCAAAATTAGGTCTCAAATTAAAATGAAGATGTTTTGTTCTGTTGAAAATAAATCAGTTCATTCCACTCAAATTATTACCAGGATGCAAACTATTCCACAATTATAAGCTTTATTGCATTCAAAAGTAAAATAAAATCAAGAAATACAGCAAAATAAAACAAAAGCTTTTACATCATCAAGTATGAAATTTGATAATAAACTTTCAACATTGATTTACAGTGGTATTAAACCAAACAGCTTGTTGTAAAATTATTGGAAACATGATTGAATTATCACAGAAATATTTTGAACAGTAGAACTTCTAATTCTAATTACTCGCAATTCATTCAACCTTTATTTAGACAGGTTAATCCCATTGAGCCTCAAGGACTCATTAACAAGAGAGACCTGTTTTCAACAAAGAATGACAACAGCGACAACAATAGACAATCATAAGAGAGGCATACAGATTTTTAAAAAACAAATTTAACTAAAACAAGTCACACACAGAGACATGTAGGAGGAGATGTATGAAGGCAGCAGACTAAGAAGTGATTTAAAAAATGTACCAGTGGTACAATAGAATAGGACACACAGGCCTTAATAAATCTCTTAAAATAATTAGAAAGTATGCAACAGGACTATGTGACAAGTGCACCAGCAATCTCCCTGAAACGGTTCAACATGTCTTTATGGAATGTCCAGGGTACGAAACAGAAAGAATGCATTTCCAAAAATAAATGAATATTAAATTTACAATGAGGGATGTTTTTAGTAGTGATATCAGTAAAGTTAAAGATCAAATTATTATTTTCTTGAAAAATACAAACTTAATAGAGAGAATTTAGTCGAGTTATTAAATTAATTTTACAGAATTATTATTTTTTCCTGTTTATCTCCTGTCCCCACTCCAGCTCAGTAGGTGGCGGTAATGCACATTACAGTTGGTCTGCCAATCGCCATAAAACAAAACAAGAAGAAGGGGGGGGGGGGTCATTACAGATCTATGGCTCATTAGTTCCCATCCGTACTGATGCCACAAAGCTGTGAGTGCTTGTTAGACACTATTCACACTAGAATGACTACAGCACATTAATAGACTTATTTTGGTTATGATGGGTGTACGATAATTTCCCTCAACATACGATAATTTTTCGTCTCTAGTACGATAATCCTACATTTCTCACCTGGCAACACTGATCATTAGTTGGGTGCAGTATTTTTTATTTTTGTACATGCATCTATTATGATTGTCTACTGTACTGATAAATATGTCCTGGAGGGTTAATGTAAACTATATCATGGCTGCAAATATTCAATCAAGCAGTGAAGCAGGCAGTCTGATTTCAGTCAGCTGCACTCAGTCTGCTCCTCCTCCGAGACGGGCAGACTGAGCGCAGCTGACAGATATTAGACAGCCTGCTTCGGACTAAACGAGAGGAACACACCGCTGAAGCCAGGGAGCTCGAACGTCCAAAGTAAAACTAACTTTACAACAGTGCCTGGTTAAACAATCCTTGTGCTCTTTAATGTGGTGCTTTTTCAGATGTTTATTAAGTTTGATGTATTGTAGGTCGCAACGGAGCTTTCTTCTCTTGGTACAGCGGCTCTGCAGACATTGCACGTTGCTGTCTTGTGGTGTTTAGTGTAAAATACTTCCACACAGCGGACATGTTAAGATGAAAAGTTGGTTAGCCGTTAGCCACAGTGCTGCTCTCAGTCCTCATGTATTTACTCACATTTTAGCTGGCTTCAAACTATGAAATGAATTTCCTTCAGAAAATCCATTCCATAGTTTGATTCCCTGCCTTGCAGAGCAGCCGGCAGGGAATCACATGTGGAGATGTTTCAGCAGACATAGACATTCATCATGGATCGGAAATCTCTGCAGATTGTATCGGAAAAATCTTTAATTAAAACACAATTAGTTCATCTGCATGAGAAATCTGTTGATTAACCAAGTAACTAACTGATTAAATAACTATTCTCTCAGGAATTACATGAATAACATTTCATGGGGTCTGACTGTTTGAAAAAACAATTTGATTGGTTGGTTGGTTCCGCATTGCCGGCAGTAATAGAATAGAATAGAATAGAATAGATCTTTATTGGCATATTTTTGCACCGAGGTACAAGGTGTTGCAATTGGCGCATGCACAATCCTAAGAGAGACGTACGCACGAAAGCCGCAGCAGTTTAAAACCGCACCGCAAACAATCAGATATGGAAAAAGGAACACACAATCGGGTAAACGTGGTATTCAAAAAAGAATCTATCACATTTTGTCACAAGACACTCCATGATAAAGTCCAAAAAACTCTACCAGCTTTAGCACATAAGACAGGACATGATGCATGTGGTGGCGACAAGCAGGGAGATATAGTCTGTGAGTAATCATTCCAGATAAGCACAGTTCGCAGATGTCACAGCTCGGCTCCATCCGAAACGCACACACAGAGACCTCTGGGGGGAAGGGGGGGAGGGCAGCGAGTTCTCAGCAGCTTTCGACTCCAGGAGAAGATTTTCAGACAGCCTTCATTTCAAGGTTGCTCAGAGTCCAGATTAGATAGTTGCTTTATTTATTTTCAGGTCAGGCCACAGTGTACTTTTGACTGCAGTCTTAAAGTCCTGGTGCTGTTCTGGGTCCAAATCGCCTAATCATGTGAGGTTCCGAGCTAAAAATCCCCATCTGTACCCTGACCGAGTCCGGGCGGCTGTAAACGAGTCCCAAAACGCACAGCAGGTCCGCGGCTCTCCACCGCTGCTCCCATCGTGCGGTTCAGTTCGTACAACAGCTGGGATGTTGAGTTCATACCCCGGATCAAAGAATCTTGCTGAGCGGGGAGTCTCGCCAACGCGTTGATCGCCGCTGTAGCCTTCCTCAGCTCCCCGTAGCAGACACCTCTGCCAACGCCAAAAAACAGAGTAGCTGCCACCAATATTCCAATAATCCACAAATCTTCCACGTCTTCGACAGACAGAACGGTCAGACACATTGGCTTCCAAGCCGACCACGAGTCCATAATGTATCCCACTGCGTGCGTGTCGGAGGGGCAAGCCGCTTCTCCTGGCTCGGTTCGCTTCGTGGAAAAAATCTTATCAATAGAGGAAACAGCCCACGTAATTAAATCCATCTCAAATTGGTTCGAGTGAGCGCTGAAGAGTTACAGACGAGACAAAAAGCAAGCAGGGAGGAGGAAAACTTAGGGAGGACAGGAGCAAAAAGAGATGCGACCTGCTTTGCCGAGAGCGGAAGTAAGTCAGGCTAGTTTCCGGTGGGAGTTGGACTCCGCCAAGGTTGCCCTTTGTCACCGATTCTGTTCATAACTTTTATATAACTTTTTTGTTTTTAAAGTTTTTTTTTTCTATTTCTATTTTATTTTATCATACTTGATATATTTTATGTAAATTGGACTCAGAGTCTGTCTGTCTGTCTGTCTGTCTGTCTGTCTGTCTGTCTACAGGTAGTCCCCGACTTACGAGCGCTCTTACTTACGAGGTTCCGGACTTACGAGCTGGCGAATTTTTGGGAAAAACGCAAAAAATACCGAGTTTTTCTGTGTTTTTTCACCACAGTTCGTTAGCTAAACATGTGGACACACGTTTCCGATCATTTTTATGCACTCATAAGCAGTTTTTCGATGAAAAACGAGTGTTCGTAGTCGCGCTAGCAAAACCGTTCCAACTTACGAGCGAAATTCCGGACTTACGAGAACATGTGCTTCGTGTTCCAACTTACGAATTTTCATCTTACGAGCACCTCGCTGGTACGGAACTCGCTCGTAAGTCGGGGACTACCTGTTTCTATCTATCTATCTATCTATCTATCTATCTATCTATCTATCTATCTATCTATCTATCTATCTATCTATCTATTCTTGAGAAATTAGGAGCAAATCATAGATCAGGAACGTGTTCAAAAATTGTTACAGAATATATTTTACAAAATCAAAATGAATTTTATTTGGGTATTAAAACACCAGCTGCATCTCATGGCCTATAATAATTATTTTAATATTTTCTGGTAGACAGTTTCCACTCCAGTGTGGACTCTCATGTGTCTGTTTAAACTTGTCTTATGACTAAATCTCTGTCCACAAAGATCACAAGGAAATGGCTTGTCTCCTGTGTGAATTCTCATGTGTGAGCTTAAACTTGTCTTTTGACTAAATCTTGGTCCACAAAGTTCACAAGGAAACGGCTTGTCTCCTGTGTGGACTCTCATGTGTGAGTTTAAACTTGTCTTCCGACTAAATCTTTGTCCACAAAGATCACAAGGAAACGGCTTGTCTCCTGTGTGGACTCTCATGTGTGAGTTTAAACTTGCCTTCTGACTAAATCTTTGTCCACAAAGTTCACAAGGAAATGGCTTGTCTCCTGTGTGGACTCTCATGTGTGAGTTTAAACTTGTCTTCTGACTAAATCTTTGTCCACAAAGTTCACAAGGAAATGGCTTGTCTCCTGTGTGGACTCTCATGTGTGAGTTTAAACTTGTCTTCTGACTAAATCTTTGTCCACAAAGTTCACAAGGAAATGGCTTGTCTCCTGTGTGGACTCTCATGTGTGAGTTTAAACTTGCCTTCTGACTAAATCTTTGTCCACAAAGTTCACAAGGAAATGGCTTGTCTCCTGTGTGGACTCTCATGTGTGAGTTTAAACTTGTCTTATGACTAAATCTTTGTCCACAAAGTTCACAAGGAAATGGCTTGTCTCCTGTGTGGACTCTCATGTGTTGTTTAAACTTGACTTCTGACTAAATCTTTGTCCACAAAGTTCACAAGGACATGGCTTGTCTCCTGTGTGGACTCTCATGTGTGACTTTAAATATACCTTCCGACTAAATCTTTGTCCACAAAGTTCACAAGGAAATGGCTTGCCTCCAGTGTGGACTCTCATGTGTGACTTTAAAGCTCCACTGACATGTTCTTTTAACTTTTCAAAAAATGGCACAACATATATAAATATTAAGATAGACCTCTGACCGTTTTTGCTAAAATAATGTTCAATGAATGAAATTTCCTCTCAAAATATTTTAAATTTAGCGCCGTTTTTTTAGACCATAAATCCGGATTTTCCGGTCACGTGTCAGCATTACCGATTTGACGTCACGTCCGATACTGAACTCTGCTCAAACCGTACATTGAATGGACAAAAATATAAACGCATCCGTCGAATTTAGCCAATTAAAACTACATTTTAGCGATTTGGCTTCAGTTTGGGGAAAAAAAAGTTATTTTGAGTGATGCACAACGAACGGAAAGGTTTATATTCTCCGTGTTGCTTCTGTAAGAGTTATCACGATAGCTCTGCTGCCATCTGGTGCTCAATGTGAAACCTCCCTTGAAAAAAAAAAGCAAAACGGAGAATATAAACCTTTCCGTTCGTTGTGCATCACTCAAAATAACTTTTTTTTCCCCAAACTGAAGCCAAATCGCTAAAATGTAGTTTTAATTGGCTAAATTCGACGGATGCGTTTATATTTTTGTCCATTCAATGTACGGTTTGAGCAGAGTTCAGTATCGGACGTGACGTCAAATCGGTAATGCTGACACGTGACCGGAAAATCCGGATTTATGGTCTAAAAAAACGGCGCTAAATTTAAAATATTTTGAGAGGAAATTTCATTCATTGAACATTATTTTAGCAAAAACGGTCAGAGGTCTATCTTAATATTTATATATGTTGTGCCATTTTTTGAAAAGTTAAAAGAACATGTCAGTGGAGCTTTAAATCTGCCTTATGACTAAATCTTTGTCCACAAAGTTCACAAGGAAATGGCTTGTTTCCTGTGTGGACTCCCATATGTCTGTTTAAATTTGCCTTCCAACTAAATCTTTGTCCACAAAGTTCACAAGGAAATGGCTTGTTTCCTGTGTGGACTCTCATGTGTGAGTTTAAACTTGCCTTCTGACTAAATCTATGTCCACAAAGTTCACATGGAAACGGCTTGTCTCCTGTGTGGACTCTCATGTGTAAGATTAAATTTGATTTGAAAGTAAATCTTTTACCACAGTCATCACAGCTTATTGATTTTGGTCTTGCCTGGACTTTCCTGCATGACTCTACATTTTTCTTCTCTCCAACACATTTCTTATTAAGCAGACATCTTGAAGACTTCACTCCTGAATGACTTGTCATGTGTCTTTGAAGAGTCCGGTTACTGACATACTGCTTACCACACTCAGAGCAGCTCAAAGATTTGTTGACAGTTTTTACCTCTGATTCAGGAGCCCTGCTCTCCTTCCAGTCTTTCATACTGTCTTCAAGTTCTGATTCAGAGTCTGAGTTCTTTAGCAGAGAGTCAGGATTGGTCATTTCACCATCCTCTTCATCGTCCTTATTTAATGTCAGTCTTTGAAGAGCTGGAACTGTCTTTGTGAATTTTTAAATCTGGGTTCCTGGTAAAAAAAATTTTTTTTAAATCCTCCTCACTCTTTAAAGAAACTGTAGTGACCTAAAATCTGATATCGGTCTCCTCCATATTAAGTTGGTCACCCACCAGACTGGTCTAAGGGTCTTTTCTTCCACTTTATGATAAGAGGTTCTGGGTCCTGCTGGTCAACATCAGGCCTTCAGTCTTGAGGAGCTTCTTCTTCTTAATCAGCTCTAAACAGATGCAGGAAGCACTGAAACACATGTACAATAAAGACAATGTTACACACACACATACACACACACACACATGTGTACGCGCACACACACACACACACACACAATTTTATCCTCACAATCACCATCTTCTAGGGGTGTAACGGTACACTAAAATCACATTTCGGTTCAGATTCAAGAAGGGCTTGGTTCGGTTAATTTTCGGTAAAAAAAAAAAAGACAAAATAAAGACTTACAAAATGTTTATTTTGAAAATATGCCAAGTAAACAATACGTTTGTATAAAAATAAATAAAAGCGACCCATTTGGGTGATATTTTAAACAAACGGCACTCTTTACAAAAAATAAACTATACAAACAATAATAAAAATCTCAAGAAATACAATAACAGTCAGAACCAGAACAATGAGCAGCAACAGACTGTTTACAATCTAACTACTGTACTGTATTTTCTGCCTGAAAAGTCGCACCTCTCTATAAGTCACTTTGTCCAATTATTGGCAATGAATTGGAAAAATCCATAAACATGTTGCACCTCTCTATAAGTCGCATCTATTATGCGTCACCGCTGACGCGTCGCGTATGTTATGCGTCACTGCTGACAACCCGAAATGTGGTTGGCTGTAGCTTAGCTAATGCTGGTGGTTAGCTCTGATTCAAATGGCTGCCACACGGAAGGACTTTAACAAGATTAACACGGTAAAAATAATTGTTTGCTGAAAAATATAGCAAAGATGTGTCTTAAACTTCCGGTTGAGCGAATGACAGGGTAGGACGCGTTTAAGCTGAGCTCCCGCAGCAACTAACAATTGCTGTTTTTTGGCACATTTTTGATGGTTTAATACTCCTCAGTACAGGTGGTCCCCGACTTACGAGCGCCCTGACCTACGAGCGTTCGACTTTACGAGATTATCATAATTAATAAAAATATGAAATTAAAAAAAAAAAAAATTTTTTTTTTTTTTTTGGGTTTAAATGTTCTTAATTTCATGTGTTGCAGCTGTGAATGTTTTAAATGGCTTTATATATACGTAAAGTATCATTATTATCATTTTTTTAAATAATTTCGTGCTTTTTTGAACACTGCCGAGACTGGAACTAATGAATGAACTGGTATTCCGGTACTGCCGAAACTGGAACTAATGAATGTAAAATGGCGGAGCCGCCATTTTACATTCATTACTTCCGGTCTCGGTCGGCACTCGGCAGTCGGCTTTTGGAGGACTGTTTCTCCCATAAGAGCATGCCTCATACGGATAAATTAACTGGAAACACTCCCTGAACTCTGTGAATGTCTCAGGACTGGAGCAGCAGCCGCGATCGCTTCGCCAAGCGCTCCTACAGCGCCGTGCGAGACCAGCAGCTCATGGTATGAGCTAAGCTAACATGCTAAACCGGACCCCACCAGAGCTGTTGCTTCGACAGCCGGCTTTGTGCGATCAGAGGTCCCTGGAGCTCGCCTCGATGTCGGACTGGAAGCCGAAGACATCGGGGGACAACGAGCTAACTTGGAATAACAAAGCCAACAGCATTTTTGGAGATGCAGATAATAATAATAATAATGAATTCCATTTATAATGCACTTTTCATTAATAAAAATCTCAAAGTGCTACAAAGTGTAATAAAGCAAAGATCAAAATAAAACAAGTGATAAAATCAAATAAAATCAATAATAATATCGACTAAGATCAAAGATAAAATCATGTGGATGCAGATTAGGCTTGCTTAAAAAATAAATAAAATAAAACAAGTGATAAAATCAAGTAAAATCAATAATGATATCAGCTAAGATCAAAGATAAAATCATGTGGAGGCAGAATAGGCTTGCTTAAAAAGAAAGGTCTTTATGCTGCTTTTAAAGTCAACCAGTGACTGTGGAGCTCTCAGGTCGTCAGGGAGGGAGTTCCACAGGCGGGGGGCAGCCACACAGAATGCTCGGTCTCCCATGGTCCTCAACTTGGTCCGAGGAATATGAAGGAAATTACTGTTCTGTGATCGTAGAGACCGGGTGGATGAATATGGTGCAAGAATGTCCTTTAGATAGTCAGGTGAAGTGCCGTGCAAGCATTGATGGGTAATGAGAGCAGTTTTGTACTGAATTCTGTAGGTGACAGGAAGCCAATGGAGGTTATGGAGAATGGGTGTAATATGTTCAAATTTACGAACTCTCAACAGAATCCTTGCTGCACTGTTTTGAATGTATTGAAGTTTCTGAAGGTTTTTGCCAGGGATACCAATAAACAGGGAGTTGCAGTAGTCGAGCCTGGAGGAGACAAAGGCATGGACGAGTTTCTCAGCATCAGGAAAAGTCAGAGATGGGCGAAGTCTGGAGATGTTTCGAAGATGGAAGAAGCAGGTTTTAAACAGATGCTTAATGTGATTTTCAAATGTAAGATGAGAGTCCATTTTTATTCCAAGATTTGTAACAGAGGTGGAGAGGGGGATGTCTTGACCAGAGAAGGAGATTGTTGTTAAAGTTGATGTTTGTATCTGGTGAGGGGTGCCAATCAATATGGCCTCAGTCTTCGAGCAGTTTAATTGAAGAAAATTCTGATTCATCCATGCCTTTATTTCCTCCAGGCAGGCAGAGAGAACAGTGAGTGAAGACGGAGATAGGGATGATGATGATGTTCCAGTCCTGATGTAAAGCTGCGTGTCGTCGGCATAGCAGTGAAAAGAAATGTTGAACTGATTGATAATTTGACCTAAAGGCAGCATGTAGAGGGAAAACAGCAGGGGCCCCAGAACTGACCCCTGAGGGACACCACAGGAGACACCGACTGTCTGGGAAGTGGCATTGCCAAGGCTAACACATTCCAGCCTATCGGAGAGGAAAGATCTGAACCAGTCCAGGACAATGTCACAGAGACCGACCTCCACATGAAGACGGTGGAGGAGGATATTATGGTCCACAGTGTCGAAGGCTGCAGTGAGGTCAAGGAGGACAAGGATGGAGGGAGAACCAGTGTCAGCAGCCATGAGGACATCATTTGTTACTCTCAGCAGTGCTGTCTCAGTACTGTGAGCTGCTCTGAATCCAGACTGGAATTTCTCATACAGGGAGTGTTGTTGTAGGTGGTCCTGCAGCTGAGCAGCAACTGCTTTCTCCAGCACTTTGGACAGAAATGGGAGGTGGGAAATTGGGCGGTAATTAGAAAAAATGTCGGGATCCAAATTAGATTTTTTCAGAAGAGGCCTAATGATGGCAGTTTTTAGAGGCAATGGAACATGACCAGATTGTAGAGACTTGTTTATTATTTGTGTGATTAATGGGCTTATTGCAGAGTGATTGGATTTTATGAGAGACGAGGGGAAGGGATCCAGGGCGCAGGATGAAGGCTTCATTTTCTTGAGGATGGTCTCTACCTCACTCTGAGCGACTTCATCAAAGCTGCTCAGGGTCCCAGAAAGCAGACGGGTAGATGGTACACTAAGATCAGGGAGGTTGTGGAGCTGAGATCTGATAGTGTCAACTTTGTTTTTAAATGATGAGAGGAACAGGTTGCATTTTTGAACAGAGTCCTCATGAGTTTGTTTAATGGGATTAAGCAGATGAGTTATTGTGGAGAAGAGCTGTTTAGAGTTTCCAGGGCAGGTGTTGATGATGTTGGAATAATATTTGGAGCGTGCTTCTTTAAGCGAATAGGCGTACGCTTTCTGATGTTCTTTGTACGCTTGCTTGTGCACAGAGAGACCAGATGATTTTACACGTCTCTCAATAGCACGGCCAGTTGCCTTCATCCTGCGCAGCTCATCAGTGTACCAGGGGGCTGAACGGGAGAAAGACACCAGTCTTGACTTCAGGGGAGCATGTAGGTCCAGAAGCTCCTGGAGAGATTGGTTGTAATAATCCACAGAGTCATCTGCAGATGAGTGATTGACAGCGGTCAGGGTGTGAAGATCAGCAGACAAAACCTCAGGGGAAATGTTTTTATAGTCACGGAACTGGATAGGTCGTTTTGGGTTAGAAGCAGGCGAAGTTGAAGGCACTTCCAGGGAGATGACCCTGTGGTCTGAGACACCCAGGTCATATACAGACAAGTTATTAAGTACAGTGTCTGTAATCACCAAATCCAGAGTATGCCCCCTGTTGTGCGTAGGGGCGTCCACATGTTGGGTGAGGTTGAGAGATTCCAAAAGAGACTTCAAATCTGTAGCCAGAGAGGAAGAGGAATTGTCCATGTGGATATTTAGATCGCCAAGAAAAATAGTTTTTACAGGGGAGGTGCAGAAAAAAGTGAGGAGGTCATGTATTTCTGAGTTAAATGAAACATGTGGTTTGGGAGGTCTATAAATCAATATAACGTTCATCAGGAGTGGGGCTTTGAAGTTGAAGGCCAAACATTCAAAAGAAGAAAAATTATGAGAAGACAGATGTGACAATTTTAAATTACTGCGGTAAATTACAGCCAGACCACCACCGCGGCCAGTGCTGCGGGCTCTCTGCAGATAACTGTATCCAGATGGACAAGCTTCATTCAGAGAACTGAACACGTCTGGTTGATGCCAGGTTTCTGTGAGGCACATGAAGTCCAAGTTTTTCTCCAGGATGTGATCATGAATTAGACATGATTTATTGGATAGTGATTGTACATTGAAAAGTTCTATTTTAATGCTAGTTGGTGTAGGAGCTTTTTGAACCGGTTTAAGCAGACTGAAATCCACTCCACGTTTTCCTTGCCACCTCGTGCGCTGCGGACTACAAGGGACTACAGACGCAGCGTTCTGATGACGTAGTTGAGGTGCGACACGTCTCCCGGACGGAATCAATTCAGAGCGAGAATAAACAGATTTCTTTCGAGAGCCTCTATGGATGTAACGAGGTCTACGCAGAAGTCCCAGTTGTTTGATGATGGAAACAGAAGATGGAATGGAGCAGTTGTTAAGTCCAAGCAGCTGCGAAGCGGAGTAGGTCAACATCACGCCAGCCAAACCGGGGGAAGCTAGCACAGAGCTAGCCGCTAACAGCAGACCCACGGCTCCGAGAGAAATAACCAAGAAGCAGTGAGATGTAACTTGAATGAGCATGACTCGAAGAGGACCACAGGAGAAAGTCCAGAACGGTCCAGACCACACAGGAGGTTGACAGAAGCAGCAGGTAAGCAAAACAAAAAACTGCAGCCACGTAGTTCTCCAAGCAAAGTTTGTGCAAGGTTTGTGCTGGAGTTTGACAGGAGGACAGACAGCCCAATATTCCGGTTAGGAAGTACTAACCAAGCTGTCCGTAAAGTCCTTGATAAAAAATTAAAAAACCACTGAACAAAAGTCCAGATAAACGTCCAAAAATTAAAAATAGCAACAGTAAAACAACTTTTCAGCGTGGAGAAGCGGCGAACATCACGCCAGCGTCCTCTCCCCCCTCGAATAAAGAAAGAGTTTAGTTTTCTGTGAGCTGTATTTCGCCAAGTTTGTCAGAAATAGGGCTTTTTCTCAGAGGTTGCTCCAGACAGCCTCTTCTGTAACCCTCCCAACACAAAGTGGCACACATGGTAAACCGGACTGCCCGGAGATGTCTCAGGCATGGAGAAGCTGCGGACTGGATTAGCAACGAGCTAACATTAGCCTCGTAGCTGCACCCTCGTAGCTCTCCGACAGCCGGCTTTGTGCGATCAGAGGTTCCTGGAGCTCGCCTCGATGTCGGACTGGAAGCCGAAGACATCGGGGGACAACGAGCTAACTTGGAATAACAAAGCCGACAGCATTTTTGGAGATAATAATAATAATAATTGTCTATCTTGTCATCTGCGTATGTTTCCCATACACAGCAGATAAACCGGACTGCCCGGAGCTGCGGATTCGGGGGAGCTAATGCTAACAGATGCAGCTGATGGCGGCGCAAGCAGACGGCTTTCGGTAAGTTATTAAAACTTTTTCTGTATGAAGTTAGGATACTAACAGTCCTTTCTGTCTGGACTAGACAGTTGCACTGCACTTTGACTGCACATAGAGCGCGCGGAGGGGGGGGCGAGAGACGACGTGTCTGTCGTGTGAAAACAAAAGGCAGAGAAAAGCACTGTTGTACCGAAAAAACTGTACAGGTATGTGTTTATAGATGAATGTGTGGTGTAATGTGCTAGCTAACTGCTTGTAAATAAAGTGTTGTGCATGTTTAAGGATCAGCATGTACGCTTGTTCAGTCTCATGTTGATAAACGGGTGTGCGCTGCAGCGCTAGCGTCTTTTTTCTATTTGCGAGCAAAGTTCCGGTTTTACGAGATAGCCACTGCGGGCCGTTCCGATGTACGAATTTTCGGTTTACGAGCAACTCATAAGTACGGAACTCGCTCGTAAGTCGGGGACCACCTGTATTTATTCTTTTTTGCCCACTATTATAACCCATCTCAAGTATAAAGTGTCGGCTTTTTCTCAACCAAGATGCCTCCAAAACTTAAATCGTCTGCATAGCAACTGAAGCCGGCTTCTCTGCCGCACGCTGACACACCTTCCTGCATGGAGGAGCACTGTGACAGCTCTCCCTCCTCTGCTTTCAAATCCGAGCTGCTGTCGGCTCTCCGGGTTGAAATGGCAGCTATTTTCAAGACCGAACTCCAAGTAGCTTTTACTGAAAACTTATGAAATATAAAAGCTGAGCTCCTTGCAGTGAAGGCGGAATTAACCAGCAGTATTACAACATTCAGCTGAATGTACGTGCTTTGAAGGACACCGTGGGAGAGTCGGAGACGTCATGCTCCACATGCACCGATGACATCACCACCCTGCAGGCTAAAGTGGAGCAGCTGTCCGCTGACTTTAAAAGATTGGACAATAAATGTGATGACCTGGAGGCCAGATCTCGTCGCAATAATTTGCGGCTGATAGGTATTTCAGAGGTGATAGGTATTTCTCAATTTACCGATCGATCTACGTTCCCACCCTCATCTATGGTCATGAGCTTTGGGTTATGACCGAAAGAACAAGATCTCGGATACAAGCGGCTGAAATGAGTTTTCTCCGCAGGGTGGCTGGACTCTCCCTTAGAGATAGGGTGAGAAGCTCAGTCATCCGGGAGGGACTCGGAGTAGAGCCGCTGCTTCTCCACATCGAGAGGAGCCAGTTGAGGTGGCTCGGGCATCTGGTTAGGATGCCTCCTGGACGCCTCCCTGGTGAGGTGTTCCGGGCATGTCCCACCGGGAGGAGACCCAGAGGAAGACCCAGGATACGCTGGAGGGACTATGTTTCTCGGCTGGCCTGGGAACGCCTTGGGATTCCCCCAGAGGAGCTGCTCCAAGTGGCTGGGGAGAGGGAAGTCTGGGCCTCCCTACTTAGGCTGCTACCCCCGCGACCCGACCCCGGATAAGCGGAAGAAAATGGATGGATGGATGGAGGTATTTCAGAGGATTTCTCTGTTTCATCTACAGCTGTTTCCACGTTGCTTAAAGAAGTGTTTCAGCTGGAGAAGGAGCCGCTGGTGGACCACGTCCATTGTACTTCCCAACAAAAACCTAAATCTGGTGAGTGACCTCGTCCTATAATTGTTCGCCTGCATTATCATTTTGACTCTGTGGACATATTGCGACGAACTAGGACCCAGCAAGGGATCATGATGGGTGACACACGTTTGTTTTCCCTGACCACACGCCAAGGACGGCCCGTGCTTGCGCCACCTTTAGTGATGTTCGCCATCAGCTTTGTGAGATCCCTGGGATCCATTTTGGACTGCTCTATCCAGCGCAACTTCGGGTCACGCATAACGGCATGGAGAGGGAGTTTAATTCACCAGAAGAGGCTAGTGTCTTCATCAAGTCACTCAAGACTTAAAACTTTCCAAAGATGTGCCACATTGATGAATCCTGTTGAGCTTGTGGGAGCTCAATCTGCAGCTTTTCTGCTAAAACCATAAGCATAAACTTGAGAGATTTGACTCCTTTTGGAGTCTGCACTGGGTTCTCCATCATTTGGGGATGGGGTCGTTGTAAGTGCTGTGAGTGGTGGGGGTGTTTGTTTATTTGTTTTATTTTATTCTTATTACTTTTTTTGTGTGTTTTGTTTTGTGTGGGGGCATTGCATTATATTCAGATTGTTTTGTCCCTTCTTTTCCAATTCACTTGAAATATGTCTACAAATGATAATAATGTGAATATTCCACAAATGGGCTCTTCTGTGAGATTTTTGAGTTGGAACATTAAAGGTATTGGCAACCCACTTAAGAGGTCAATTTTTTTTGCCCATTTGAAACGTCTTAAAGCTGATATAGTGTTTTTACAGGAAACTCATATGCGTACCAAAGATCAGGTCAGGCTAAAATGTTCTTGGGTTTCTCAGGTATTTCTTTCAAATTTCAACTCTAAAGCCAGGGGGGTTGCTATTTTACTTGGTAAATATATTCATTTTTCAGCTTCTAAAGTTATATCAAATAAAAACGGCAGATATTTAATTGTTTCTGGTACTTTATTTCATGTCCCAGTTCTGCTAGTTAATATATATGCTCCTAACTTTGATGATCCAAAATTTATGAATAAACTATCTGAATCTCTGCCTTCTTTAGATAATAATATCCTTATAGTAGGCGGGGACATGAATTGTGTCACTGATCCCAATTTAGATAGGTCTCACCCACTCAGATTGGTTCCTTCATTAATGGCTAGATCACTTTCAGCTTTTATGTCAAAAATTGTTGTGTTGATCCTTGGAGATTTTATAATCCCCAAATCAAGAAATTTTATTTTTTTCCCCACTTGCATCAGTCTTTCTCTCGTATTGATTATTTTTTTTGTTGACACTAAGCTGTTATCAAATGTTTTATCTGTTAATTATCATCCTATTGCCATTTCTGATCATGCTCCTCTTTCATTAGATATTAAGTTTGCTTTTCTACTTCAGTATGTCACACCTTGGAGATTAGACCCCCTACTTCTTTCAGATGAAAGGTTTAATACATTCATTTCAGCTCAAATTGATGATTTCATTGCAATAAACCAAAATGAGAATAATCTAATCTCATATTCTTTACTATGGGAATCACTAAAAGCCTTTTTACGAGGGCAAATAATTTCATATTCCGCCTATTTGATTAAGATGTGTAAGGCGAAATTGCTAGAACTTAGTGCTAATATTACTAATCTTGATCAATAAATTACTGACTCTCCCTCACCTAGTTTATTTAAACGGGTTGACTTACAGACTAAATTTGATCTTATCACCACCAATGAGGCAGAGCGACTTCTTTTACGATCACGTTCTACTTAGTATGAACATAGTGATAAGGCTAATCGATTAATCGCTCATCAGCTGCGTCGTCGGGTAGCTTCGCAGATGATCCCATAGATAATGGATTCATCAGGCACTTTGCATCACGATCCCACTACTATTAACTCAGTTTTTCAGTCATTTTATTCTTTGCTATTCAAATCTCAATTTCCATCTAATCCTAATGAAATGAATCAGTTTCTTGATAGTCTCAAGTTTCCTGTGAATAATTCAAATGTTACTAAGGAAATTGATTTGCTTTTATCCATGGAGGAGATTGTCACTGCCATGAAAAATATGCAAAGCAACAAAGCTCCTGGTCCAGATGGATTTCCTGTGGAATTTTTAAAAAAAATTCCAGGACAAGCTTTTCCCAATACTTCATGCTGTATACATGGAGTCATTACAAAAGGGTAGTCTCCACCATACTTTAACACAAGCCTCTATTAGTCTCCTCTTAAAAAAAGATAAATATCCTAATCTTTGTAGTTCATATAGACCTCTATCTTTAATAAATGTAGATGCTAAGATTCTTGCTAAGGCTTTGGCTTGTCGCCTTGAAAATATAGTTCCAACTATTGTTTCACATGAACAAACTGAATTTGTTAAGGGGAGACAACTATTCTTTAATATCCGTACACTTTTGAACATCATTCATTCCAAAACCACTACTGAAACATCTGAAGTAGTTATTTCGATTGACGCTGAGAAAGCGTTCGACAGAGTTGAATGGGATTATTTATTTGCAGTTTAAAGGAAGTTTGGATTGGGTGATGCATTTATTTCTTGGATACATCACTTCTGTATTTTTCCTCATGCTAGTGTCTCTTCTAATGGTATTCAATCTAGTTTTTTTTTTTTTGACTTTTTCGTGGCACTAGACAGGGATGTCCGTTATCCCCCTTATTGTTTGCTCTGGCCATAGAGCCGCTTTCAATTTTTTAAGGTCCTCTAACATTTTTACTGGAATTTCTCGATTAGGTTCTGAATTCAAACTATCTCTTTATGCTGACGATTTACTGCTATATGTTTCAAACCCTACTCTTTCCATTTCGTCAATTTTATCTGCTTTTCAGAGATTTGGATCATTTTCAGGTTATAGAGTAAATATTGCTAAAAGTGAATTTTTTCCTATTAACGCGGCTGCATTAAAGCTTTTAAACTCTGATATACCATTTAAATTGAGCTGCTCTGGTTTTAAGTATCTGGGTGTTAATGTAACAAGATAATTAAGTTCTCTTTTTGATGCTGTAATATATATGCACTAGTCAGTTTTACTGACTGTACAATATTCCAAATGAAAGAGTGAGATTTTATCTGACCCACATTCTTAGCATATATTCTAACGGGTTCTTTCTTTTCAGGATCTAACCAATAAATTGTTACCAGACGAGAGATGTAAAGACATGAAATGTCAATTTATGAACTGAATCATTTAATTAACAAATCATTAAATTACATCAAACATTCATATAAGGATTGGCTCTGATTAAATTTCATATAACTTAACTGTGAACCGATTCAAAACATAGATAGAACAGACAAGTAAAAGATGACATAAACTTATTTCTGCAGGCACTTTTAACTTAGTTGTGGCTGGCAAAAGATATAAAGTTTAAAGGGAAGTTTTTAGCATGAGAAGGAGGAAAGGTGGAAAAGAGGAGGGGTACAATCTTGATGTGTATTTTAACCAGGAAAAGGCACATTCTCCGGTCCAGGTCGGCTGGACTTCGTACAACGATGAACAACGACTTTTACCGTTGTGAAGATTTTCTTGTCTCGACTCCGGTAAAGTTGATTAGCCCCATGTACACGGACTGTCCATCCGGCTCAGGTACTCAGGCTTCAGCGTTCACTTTTCAGCGGTTCCAAATGAAATCTGCCTCTGCTTCAGAGTAATGGCTCAGTTCCGGTTTGACTTTTCAAGATAAAAGATTCTTTAAAAGAATTTCAATAAAATAGAGCTTAGAGCTCAAAAACGGACTCATAGCCAGCAGTGCTATGAAATCCCAACTGATGACGTGTCATTAGCGTTTAGACAGATGTCAATCAGTTCTTAGATGAAAACTCACATTCTAGTTCCATCCGCAGACTAAAGGAAAACAGGAAGTCAGAGCTCTTTTGAAGCTGACTTGACCCAGAAAAAGAAGCTCTTACTGATTTGGACTGTGAAGCCAGGAGCAACTGAGAGTGACAGAGTGGAGGCATAAGTTAGATTAAATGTCAGAAAGGATAAGAATGTTAGTTTAATGGTACGTCCAGACCAAATGCGTTTTGAGCTGCAGGAGCGTCCGGTTTACATGCAAAGTCAATGGGGACGCGCCTCTAGGGGTCGGGCGTTGCGTCACGTCCGTTTTGAGCGGTGTAGAAAGGGCGGCTGAGCGTTTTCCGTGCACGTGAGTCTGCGGCAGCCTCCACTGCACGCCTTGAAAATGCCAAAGATTTCACCGTTCAATGCGTCTGTTAACCAATCAGGGAGAGTCGGGGAGGAGAGAGAGGGAGTCAGCTATGTGACGCGGTAACGAGGGGACGGGTGTTGCGCAACTGTGTGACGTATTGTTTGTGAGACACGGAAATAACCCGCAAAGTCGTGTTCAAGTATGGAGGAGAAATAAAAAGGACCTTGCCTGGCGGAGTGCCAGTGAGGAAGTCGGGATATCGGGTAAGTTTTGAATTGTGAACTTTTCACGTTTAGCAAGTTAAGCTCTGCTAACTCCTCCCCCCCGCCGCCGCTGCTTCACGTTCCGGTCTGAACACCACTGGGTCCCGTGCGTCCAGCTTGAGGCGTTTCGCGCTTTTTGGCCGCTCAAAAAGCGTTCGGTCTGGACGTACCATAAGACGCCAGTATTCATGATACAGCAGATTAAAACTGTCTTTATGATTAAAACAAGCATCATCACAGCATCACCTATGGAACCTATTAATGATAATAGCAAAAACAGATATTATTCATCTTGATTATTAAATAAGACAAAAACAAAAGTCTCTTGGTGTGGTGATGTCCTGAATTCAAGCTAACTGAATGAGATAAAGTGTCACTTTATCTTCACTTGCAAGTTTTGAGAGGAGAAATCCTTCATGAATAACATTTTGAAATAACATTAGCTATTCAGCATGAATAGCACTACCAAATGTGAGCCATTCGGATATTCTACCTATAGTTCCCATGGGAGTTAGTCAAATGGCTCATTGAATTAGCATTTTTGCAGCCATTGGTATGTATATGAGGCCATTCTGTTGGCGTGGAGGAGGCCTTGGGGGCATATTTACATATGAATATATAAGTAGGTCCCTCTTGTAAATGAGTCACCGTGGCTCAACGAGGCTGGCCTGTATTAATAAAGGTTGAATGAATGTATATATATATATATATATATATATATATATATATATATATATATATATATATATATATATATATATATATACATA
>JBBPBX010052425.1:12568-24210 GCA_038048925.1 Garcialebias charrua
TTGTTCCTGGTTTTGCTGTGGCCAGTCACTATTATAAAATATGATTTTTTTTCTTCCAAATTCTACAACATCACCTTGCATTTTTTGCTTTGTTTTGTTTTGTTTTTTGAATGTCCAGAGGACCAGACTTAGCTTTTTTAGATCACCTTGCTCGGTTCGTCGTTTCCATAATGGTAGTTTTTTTTTAAAAAGCCTTCAGGCTTTCTTCTGCTTGCATGATGTTGACACCACCACCCTGCATCTGCTGATTGACATGATTTAGAGCTGCAAATATATCAGCCATGTAAGCTAAAATCACAATGAAATCAGGATTTTTGAAGCAATCTGCATGACAATGTTGCTGCTCTTGCAAATACAGGCCTAATTCCAAACGCATGGCAAAAACACGATTCAGCACCTGTCCCCGGGAACCACCAAACATTAGAATGGTACAGGAGTGCACTGAAAGTGTCAGAAATTACCACAAAAAATTTAATTTACCTTAAACCAGAAAAAATTTACTGAAAAAAAATGTTGCTGAAAAGGTAGAATAAACTTAAATTAGCAGAAGAAAGCAAAAAGAATATATTTGCCCAATTAGGCTGAAAGAAGCAGAAATGAGCACAAAAATGTGGAAATTATCTTAAGAAAATCTAAAATTAGAAAAAAAGATTCAGCTGAAAAGTACAGTATTTTCTGGTGTATAGGTCACACCTGTGTATAGGTTGCATTGTCCAATTATCACCAATAGATTGGAAAAATCCCTAGATAGGTCGCACCGGTGTATAGGTCGCACCTACGTTTAGCTCTGCTGCAAATGTCTGCCACAGGAGCGCACAGCAAGGCTTTTAAGAAGATTAACACTTAAAAACAATTATTTGTTTGATAAAAATTATAGCAAATATATGTCTGAGCTGAACTTTTCCTTAATAAATGAACGTAATTGTGAAATGAGCTGGATTTAAAAATTTGTTTCACCGAAAGTGATAACAAGCCATATATAGGTCGCACCTGAGTATAGGTCGCAGGCCTTGAAAAAAAAAAAAAAACATAAAAAGGTGTGACCTATACACCGGAAAATACGGTAGCTAAAATTGCAGAAAGAAGCATCACCAGAATGAAGTTGAGAGAGCACATTTTTGCTGAATTAGGCTGACATTTTTTGAAATAAGAGCATTAAATGTGGAATTTGCTTAAAAAGCTAAAATTAGCATCTGGCTCGTTTTTACCTTGAATTCAGCAAGCGTTGTGTTCTTGTGTTCCCCGTCTCTATGCAGCTTCATGAAGTGTTCCTTTAGTTTTGCCGGTGCAAGACTACACTAGAGTTGCTTAACTTCGCATTATCATGCAGATAGGACGCTGACTTCCATCCCGTTCCGTGACACACGTGAATCCATGTTGGACATATTCGTCCAACCACTTTCTTTTTTTGCTCGACATATTTAACGTAGTTTGTAAAATATTGTCAAAAAAACACACAACGTAAATCCGTGTATACACGGATTGACGTAGAACTACTACACGACAGCCATTTAAATTTCCGCATCAGCACTGAATCTGCAGCCGTCACCAGTGTTGCCAGATTGGGCGATTCACTGCGATTTTCCTTCTGACTTTTGCGGGTAGAGAGTGCTTTGGGCGGGTGGAACTCTATCTGGCAACACCGGTCACACCGGTGTTTACACAAGTGTGTCTTTACATCCAGGGCAGAGGCTCCGCCGAACCCCAGACTGGCTCATTGAACCCCTGGGGTTCGATCGAACCCAGGTTAAGAACCAGTGATCTAGTGTCACAATGATTAAAAAAACAACTTAGAATGCATAGTTCATATCTGTTTCTTGGTTAAGGCTGTTAAGTTATTTTTAGTTGTTTTAGTTTGTCGTAGGTGGCACGGTGGATCAGTTGGTAGAGCTGTTGCATGTCAGCGAGAAGGTCGCCGGATCAAATCCCGGCACGGGTCTTTCTGGGTGGAGTTTGTATGTTCTCTCTGTGCATGCATGGGTTTTCTCCAGGTGCTCCAGTTTCCTCCCACAGACCAAAAACATGCACGTTGGCTGATTGGTAACTAAATTGTCCCTAGGTGAGAGAAATTGTGTTTGTGTTTTTAATGGAAATGAAATTAAATGAATAAACTAAACTAAACATTTGAACATTTAAAACATTGGACATACAAAAGAGTATTTAAACCATTCTGACAGGATCAGCAGTGCCGCGACGTGGACAAAACCATCAGCAGAAACAGAATCTGGTGTTTTCAGCTGCTCCATCTAAGACACATTGTCGCAGAAACACAGCTTTTTAAAAAATCTTTAATTCCAAGATCTGGAGCTTAGAGTTCACCCTCTGTAAGTGCACTTGCTTGCCTCCGCAGTTCTCTAGCAGTAGTTCACGTGTATCCATATTTATGCCAGCATGTTTCCCCCGTATGTTCATACATGAATGCATGAGCTTGTCGCTCTGCATCTGTGTTTGTTTGTGTGAGATGATGGTGACCTTTGTGTCTGATGAGGTATCTGCCGAGGACGATGAGGAGGCAAAGCAGGATGAAGACGATAACGGCCACCACCCCTCCGATCACGGCGTGGTCCACCCCCGAAGACGTCGACATCGCTGTTGTGTCTTCAGAAAAAAAAGTCAGGAAGAGGAGAAGTTAGGGATCGGGAAGAGAAACAAAATATGCACCATGAAATGAGAGTAAATGAGAAAGAAAAAGAAGCAGCAGAAAGAGCAAGAAGAGGGAGACTGAGAAATACTTTGTAAAAGAATGAGCTGGATGAATATTGGTGGGAATGGGAGACGCACGATGAAAGACAGTAGAAACAGAACGAAAAAGAGTGAGAGAAAATAATGAGGAGAATGACAGAGAAAAGGCAAAAAGAAAAAAATAAGAACAGGGGATGTGTCAGTATGTAATCCACATTGTGGCAAACCTTCAGAGGGAAGGGATGGGGAAAGAAAAAAACAAGGCAAAAGAAAGGAGGTCATTTCATCAGCCTCCGTTAAAAACTGTTTTTGTCGAACTTATACCAAGATGATAGCCTTTACAGCCAAAGTTCTGTTCTCTGATGGATGGGAACACACAAACACTTGATGGTGGGTGAAATCCCTGCACGCTCCTTTAACTTAGACTTTTCTTTTTTTGACAGTGAACGATGAGTTTCACAGTTTCCTACAAACAAAATGCCACTTCAGCAACTTGTGAATTCTGGAAACCCAAATCTTCAGTTAGACGTGTTATTTGTTTTAATTAATCTAAATAATAAGTAATCTGCAATGATTACTGTAATTTTCGCTGTCTAAATTGCAGTTTTTTGCATGAATTAGCATGCCTGCAACTTAAACAGTGAAGTGACGTACAGTATTTGGTTTTTTTCCCATATTTCTAACCCAATTTTTTTGTCTGAGATCTGACAATTTTTCATTCAACCTTTATTTATACAGGCTAGCCTCGTTGAGTCACGGGGACTCATTTACAAGAGGGACCTGACATGGAAAATATTGAACACTACCATTTTCATTCACTAGAGGGCCATCAACTAATAAGGCAAGCAAAGTGTCTCATTAATAGGTAAAGGTGGCTATTAATGATATACTTAGCTTGCCATTCTGCGCCACCTTCGTCTCGCTCCGGAACTCCTGGAGCAAACGTCAAATCAACTGCATTTTGCCAGGAGAAATGCAGCTGATTTGACTGTTAAAGTGCATTTATTAAGGAAAAGTTCAACTGAGACACACCTTTACTATAATTTTGAGCAAACAAATAATTGTTTTTAGGTGGTTATCTTGTTAAATTTCGAAGAAATGCACAGCGAGTCGTCTTTCTGGGCGCTCCTTCCGCAAACCGGCTTTTGAAATGCATCTGTTTTGAACGCCAAAGTACATTTATTAAGGAAAAGTTAAACAGAGACACACCTTTGCTATAAATTTGAGCAAACAAACAATTGTTTTTAAATGTCAATCTTGTTAAATTCTTGTTAAAGTCCTCCCGTGCACTCCTGCGGCTATATTCGACAGCTAATAGATTTTTGGCACAACACCGGCACACATTTCCGGGTGGTCAGCGGTGATGCATAATAGATGCAACGTATACGGTGAAGTGACTTTTTTATGTTTTTTTCCCCCACTTTATTAGACATGTTTGGACTGATGCAACTCATACGGCAGCAAGTACGGTAACTGAAATTCATATTTTTATTTGTCCTACTTTGTCACATCTTTGAATGTTTAGGGTACTTTTGGCGACACAAGTTGCTTTTAAAAGTGTAACTTAAACTTAATGAAACAGCTTTTTGTTGCTATTTTTATTAATTAGGAGTAAAGAAGTAATTGAGATGTAATGCATGTATTACAATAACATTTATTTCCATTTATATTCCTTTATAATTTTACTTCATAAAGGTTGTGGACAACACCGGCTGCTTAAAGACCTTTTTTTTCTCCAAACCTTTTTAAAACTGGAACTTTTTAGAGATGCATGTTTCACCCAACAGCAAGGTTTTTATACCTTTCTCCTCTTTTTCTCCTTAAGTCAGCCATTTTAGCCACTTAAAGAAGACATCAAATTTCAGCAAAAACAGTGATACAGCATTTATTTCGCCTGATGTTTCAGACATTATAAATCCTGAGTGTCTGTGAAAAAAATCATTCAGACATCATCAGCATTGAAGCAGCACTTTTCACACGTGTCCGACACACAAAAAAGCACAAAACGCACGATTAAAAACACAGATGATGAAGGAATTAGAGGAAGACGGAAGGAGAAATAAACTCGTAGACAAAACGGAAACCAGAAGGTAAAATCAAAACAAAGGCACCACTGGGACATCAGATGATGTGATGATCAGAGTCAGAGTCAGAGTCAGAGAGAATTTATTGTCATTTGCACCGCATGTAGTACATGTGTTGAAAACGAGATTATGTACACAGGGTCCCAGTTACATCCAACAACAAATGCAAGAGAAAAACAATAATAACATCTAGGATTAACTAAGAGAGACATCAGCTAGTAATACACTAAGCCCTAATGTAGTAGAAAAACATCATTATAAACAGCAGCACGAACATGAGCAGATGGTCACAGATGAACGCAGCAACAAGAAACAGATCAGTATCAGCATGATGTGATGATCAGTTTTACAAGAAGAAACCTCTGCCACTGAGAGATGAGCTGACCAGAGGGCCAGCTGAGAGACAGAACAGGGAACCAGAGGGAAAGCAGGTGGAGAGGGAAGGGATCCTGAGAGGAATAAAAGACACAAACACACAGAAAGTGAACAAACACTCTGACTGGCCGGTGTGGAGGTGAGAGGGGCATGCTGACGAGGCGAGAATGAGAATGAGGCCATAAATCCTGCTGTCAGCATCAAACAGAAAGCCGACAAGACCCAGAGAAGAACTCAACGCCTGCATCTCTCCCAATCCTTTCTCTCACAGAACATTGATAAACACGCGCACAGGAAGTGGAACACCGTGTAAATGACTGGCACCATTTAAGAGGTCAAGCTAGCTTGCATGACTTATTTAGTTAGAAAGCTATCTGGCCAAAAAAAATGTGTCCCGTCCCGAACCCGTATCATTTTTTCCGAGCCCAACCCGAAACCGATGGATTAACTGTAATTACAGGCCCGAGCCCGAAAAAAACAAATACTTTTTTTTAATCAATTTTAATTTATAAGCAAATCGGTTTGACATGATATTTTAAAAACGTATTTCAAAGAAAGGAAGATACAGGTAGTCCTCGACTTACGACAGCCTCGAGTTACGATGTTTCGCGATAACGACGCACCTCCCATAAAAAAATTAAATTAAATTAAAAAAAATAAATATATATATATATTTTTTTAAATATATATTTTCTTTTTTAAATTTTTTTATTTTGACGCCGATTCACGCATTTTCCGGCAGTTTCTGGTTTAGCTGCGGAGGCTACAGCTTACCCTGTACTCTCTAAAAAAGCTAAGTCTGGTCCTCTGGACATTCAAAAAACAAAACAAAACTTGTTGGAGCAAGCTGGACAGGCAGAAACAGGAAGCAGCTGTGGAAAAGTAGCTGTTTTATGGACGGCGGTTTTACAACATAAACAAATGGAGAATCCGGAAGAGGGAGGGAGGAAATGGCTTCACCACCAGTCCAGAGTAGGAAATTAACTCTTTTTTTCCTTCATTATGGCTCTGAAATGTATGTGTTTTTTGATAATTATGTAGGGTACTGTGTTAGGATAGGCTAAGTGCTTGGTAAAATACAGCACTGTACATATAAGGTGCAGTTTGGACGTATGTTTCGAGTTACGTCGAAATTTGCTTTGCGACGGAGCGTAGGACCGGAACTCCGTCATAAGTTGAGGACTACCTGTATAAGATTTGTTGTTTCACCATATGGATATTAACATACAAAACCAATAGCCTAAAAAAAATCAACTTTAAAGATAGGCTATTAGATGAACACAAATATTTTTAGAGTAAAATCATTTGGAAAAGTATAGAACATGGCTGTTTTAATAGAAGGCACTGCTAGCTTCAGCATTTGTAGATGCTGCTACTTCCTTCACCGCAGATGACAGCAGGTGCGGAGACGCGTGTGGCCAGTGATCAGCTGATCCATCTGAGTATACCTGGAATCTTTTTTTGCCTCTTTCAATTGACTGGTCAGACCTGCCTCTTCCTCAACATGTAACACAATTTTATATCATGCATTCTTATTTAGTTTTCTTTGTGCTGTATGATTCATAAAACTGCATCAAAGGCCGAGAACGACCTGGCTTGCATTTAAATTACATTATTCAGGCCCGGGCTCGGGCCGGGCTTCAGGCTTGACTTAGAAATTACAGCTCTACTATGAATGTGTGTAGCATGATATGCTCTTGTGGCACATGTATGACTTACATGGATGAGCTGGCAAAAAATCCATTCTTCCTTCCTGAGTACACTATCACCCACCACCAAGGTCATAAATGGAGCAACAATGTTTTTGTCCTGTTTGCTTGTTTTTAGTTTTATTGATTTTTATGAAACTTTCACTTCCCATGGGCTCACCACCTGTGGGAGGGGCCAAAGGGGTCGGGTGCAATGTGAGATGGGTGGCGGCCGAGGGCGGGGACCCTGGCGGTCTGATCCTCGGCTACAGAAGCTGGCCATTGGGACATGGAATGTCACCTCTCTGGTGGGGAAGGAGCCTGAGCTAGTGTGTGAGGTTGAGAGGTTCCGACTAGAAATAGTCGGACTCACCTCAACGCATGGCTCTGGCTCTGGAACCAGTTTCCTTGAGAGGGGTTGGACACTCTTCCACTCTGGAGTTGCCCCTGGTGAGAGGCGCCGAGCAGGAGTGGGCATACTGGTTGCCCCCCATCTTGGTGCCTGTACGTTGGGGTTCACCCCGGTGAACGAGAGGGTAGCCTCCCTTCGCCTACGTGTGGGGGGACGGGCTCTGACTGTTGTTTGTGCCTATGCACCAAACGGCAGCTCAGACTACCCACCCTTTTTGGAGTCCTTGGAGGGGGTATTGGAGAGTGCGCCTCCTGGGGACTCCCTTGTTCTACTGGGGGACTTCAACGCTCACGTGGGCAATGACAGTGAGACCTGGAGGGGTGTGGTTGGGAGGAACGGCCCCCCTGATCTGAACCAGAGTGGTGTTCTGTTATTGGACTTCTGTGCTCGTCATGGATTGTCCATAACGAACACCATGTTTAAGCATAAGGGTGTCCATATGTGCTCTTGGCACCAGGACACCCTAGGTCGCAGTTCGATGATCGACTTTGTTGTCGTCTCATCTGATCTGCGGCCGCATGTCTTGGACACTCGGGTGAGGAGAGGGGCGGAGCTGTCTACTGACCACTACCTGGTGGTGAGTTGGCTCCGATGGTGGGGGAGGATGCCGGTCAGACCTGGCAGACCCAAACGTATCGTGAGGGTCTGCTGGGAACGTCTGGCAGAGTCTCCCGTAAGACGGAGCTTTAACTCCCACCTCCGGGAGAGCTTTGAACACGTTCCGAGGGAGGCGGGGGACATGGAGTCCGAGTGGGCCGTGTTCCGCGCCTCTATTGTCGAGGCAGCTTATCGGAGCTGTGGCCGCAAGGTTGTTGGTGCCTGTCGAGGTGGCAACCCTCGAACCCGGTGGTGGACACCGGCAGTGAGGGATGCTGTCAGGCTGAAGAAGGAGTCCTATTGGGCCTTTTTGGCTTGTGGGACCCCGGAAGCAGCTGATAGGTACCGGCAGTCCAAGCGGCATGCGGCTCGGGTGGTTGCTGAGGCAAAAACTCGGGCGTGGGAGGAGTTCGGAGAGGCCATGGAGAATGACTTCCGTACGGCTTCGAGGCGATTCTGGTCCACCATCCGGCGTCTCAGGGGGGGAAAGAGGTACGAGACCAACACCATTTATGGTGGAGGTGGCGTGCTGCTGACCTCAACTCGGGATGTTGTGAGTCGGTGGGCGGAATACTTCGAAGACCTCCTCAATCCTACTGGCACGTCTTCCACTGAGGAAGCAGAGCCTGGGGACTTTGGGTCGGGTTCTCCGATCTCTGGTGCTGAGGTCGCCGAGGTGGTTAAAAAGCTCCGCGGTGGCAAGGCTCCGGGGGTGGATGAGATTCGCCCGGAGTTCCTTAGGGCTCTGGATGTTGTAGGGTTGTGTTGGCTTACGCGACTCTGCAATATCGCGTGGACATCGGGGGCAGTTCCCTTGGATTGGCAGACTGGGGTGGTGGTTCCCCTATTTAAAAAGGGGGACCGTAGGGTGTGTTCCAACTATAGGGGGATCACACTCTTAAGCCTCCCTGGTAAGGTCTATTCAGGGGTTCTGGAGAGGAGGGTCCGTCGGATAGTCGAACCTCGGATTCAGGAGGAGCAGTGTGGTTTTCGTCCTGGTCGTGGAACACTGGACCAGCTCTACACCCTCAGCAGGGTCCTGGAGGGTGCGTGGGAGTTTGCCCAACCAGTTTACATGTGCTTTGTGGACTTGGAGAAGGCATTCGACCGCGTCCCTCGGGGGGTTCTGTGGGGGGTACTCCGGGAGTATGGGGTACCAGGCCCTTTGATAAGGGCTGTTAGGTCCCTGTACGACCGGTGTCAGAGCTTGGTCCGCATTGCCGGCAGTAAGTCAGGCTCGTTTCCGGTGAGAGTTGGACTCCGCCAAGGTTGCCCTTTGTCACCGATTCTGTTCATAACTTTTATGGACAGAATTTCTAGGCGCAGCCAAGGTGTTGAGAGGATCCGTTTTGGTGACCTTAGAATCGCTTCTCTGTTTTTTGCAGATGATGTGGTCCTACTGGCTTCATCAGTTCGTGATTTACAACTTTCACTGGAGCGGTTTGCAGCCGAGTGTGATGCGGCCGGGATGAGGATCAGTTCCTCCAAATCCGAGGCCATGGTCTTGAGCCGGAAAAGGGTAGCATGCCCTCTCCGGGTCGGGGAGGAGGTCCTGCCCCAAGTGGAGGAGTTTAAGTATCTCGGGATCTTGTTCACGAATGAGGGAAAACTGGAGCGTGAGATCGATAGGCGGATAGGTGCAGCGTCCGCAGTGAAGCGGGCGCTGTACCGGTCTGTCGTGGTGAAGAGAGAGCTGAGTCAAAAGGCAAAGCTCTCAATTTACCGATCGATCTACGTTCCCACCCTCATCTATGGTCATGAGCTTTGGGTTATGACCGAAAGAACAAGATCTCGGATACAAGCGGCTGAAATGAGTTTTCTCCGCAGGGTGTCTGGACTCTCCCTTAGAGATAGGGTGAGAAGCTCAGTCATCCGGGAGGGACTCGGAGTAGAGCCGCTGCTTCTCCACATCGAGAGGAGCCAGTTGAGGTGGCTCGGGCATCTGGTTAGGATGCCTCCTGGACGCCTCCCTGGTGAGGTGTTCCGGGCACGTCCCACCGGGAGGAGACCCAGAGGAAGACCCAGGACGCGCTGGAGGGACTATGTTTCTCGGCTGGCCTGGGAACGCCTTGGGATTCCCCCGGAGGAACTGCTCCAAGTGGCTGGGGAGAGGGAAGTCTGGGCCTCCCTACTTAGGCTGCTACCCCCGCGACCCGACCCCGGATAAGCGGAAGAAGATGGATGGATGGATGGATGAAACTTTCAGAAAACAACTACTGGGTGTACACCTACAAAGAGTTAGCTTTTGGTCTCAATCCAAGTTAAAATGGCCACCACAGGAAGGTAAGCTTATGAAAAACAGAGATCACTAAAACTACGTCAATTATACAGATACTGGGCTAAAAGTGGGTGTGGTAGTAGCTGTTACTGATCCACAACTTATAACTTGAAAGCCAACTGATTGAGGAAAGTCTGCATCTGAAGGTTTGCCATTAACTATCGGAAAGCTCTGTTAGCATAATAAACCAATGAACACGTTTTAAAGGGGACCAAAGATGCAAAATTCACTTTTTAATGTTTTTTTTACTCAGCTTTGGTTATGTACTTCTTAAAAAAACATTCCTAGGGCCAAAAAAATGCACCCAGTGGTATATTTACTCTAAGTACATTTATTTTTCAGTGATATAAATGTCTCGTTTTCATATCCTGGCACTTGTGATGTCACAAGCGCCAGGACAGCCCACCCCAGAGCTATATAAAGTGAGAGTTGCGACACTCCCATAGAGTTCCATTGTAAGAATGGAATGCGGAAGTCACGTGGGTCATGGAGGGGGCGATTTGTTCCATGGCTCTGGTTACAGTCTGAAGCTGCCTGCAGTAGCGCTCCGTCGCCGCCAGAGGGCGCAGCTCCACAAGGTTTCCATAGCCGTTGTTTGGAACGATTGACCGCCTGTCGGCGAGATCAAAGCGTGTCGGAACTCTCTATATATATGGCTCTGGGACAACCCACCCCAACCTGAGTCCAGCCCCTCACCTAGCAACCCCTGGTGATGCTCCACCCACTTCAGTATAAAAGACGTCACGGTTGTTTTTCCTGAGTTCATCTCAGAGTTCGATGTTTCGTTGTTGTTAAAATGCAGTACCGCTAATAACTAATTATCTATCAGTAAAAACGAAAAAACTTATTTACGGGCTCTTAAATCAACCGGACGACTGCTCACGGACCATATCCGGTCCGCGCCGGATGTGGTCCGTCAAAAAAAGCGGTCCCCGCTAGAGAGAGCGTGTATAGCAGTTAGCAGCCAGTGTGTTACTCTGCAGCCTTATTGCTTGTTTTCGAAGAGTCAGACGAAGAGTTTTTAACATGGAGGGTGAACTTATGGATGTTTCTCAGCGGCCTACGCGACGCGTCAGCGCCTCATTTGCCCTGCCCAAAATGGCGTCTGCCTCTGGGTCTGACTCAGGGTCCCCTTTGGAGGGCGGAGTTAATGTAAACAGATTTTTGAAGGGCGTGGCCTTATCATAAACAGCCTGTTCAGAACGGAAGTCAGAAAAGGCACAACTAGAAAGGGGATATTTTATTATCTAAGAATTATTTTGTGCATTAAATTGAATGAACATTGTCTGGATAGCCCACAGACATACCATAAAAATTTATAGGACCGATATTTGGTCTCCTTTAAAGAAACGTTCAGAAAGTAAACTCATTTGTTGTAAATCTACAACTACAGTATTTAACTTTTGGACTCAGCCTGATTCAAATGGCTGCCACAGCTAAGCGGACTTGAAAAAGACTAAACTGGCTACAACTCTGCTAATTTTACACACTAAGCTAAAATGTACTGTGATAGTAGCTGGGAGTCA